>JARBEQ010003344.1:0-27404 GCA_030265355.1 Tritonia tetraquetra | reverse complement strand
TCTCTCTCTCTCTCTCTCTCTCTCTCTCTCTCTCTCTCTCTCTCTCTCTCTCTCTCTCTCTCTCTCTCTCACTATCATTTCTTAGATCTTACTATCTTTTTTTATTTTACTTTTTATTAATCTTTCTTTTTTGTACTGTCCTCTGATTCTGCACACTTATTTACTCTTTGACAAATATATACACGCTATCTGTTTATTCTTTCAATGAATTCTCTGTTTCCTTGTGCTGTGCCTTTCCATGTCAATATTTCCTTGATTGCATTGTTTAACCAAGCGCTGGATAATGAGGATATGTTTTTTTATTTTCTACTTGTTTAAAACTTCATCCCTTTTTCATTTCTTTCTAGTGGTTTGCCTTTCCTGTATGAAACGAGTATTTTTTTTGGTTTCGGCAAATCACAAATGACAGTGATTTGCTGCTGCTTTTCGTGGTCGTTTTATATAGAATTTGTGTTTTTGTGTTCATTGAACCTTTCATCATGCTCAGAGCCGTATTAACAGCAGTATGGGCCCCCTGGCAAATGAATAAATTTGAGTAATTAGATGGCCCCCGGGCCAGTGCCCGTCGGGCCCATGCGTTAAGACGGCCCGGATCATTAGAGTCCCCTCCTGCGTGCTTTATCACTATGATTAAGTGAATGTACTTCTCTTCAACTGACAATTTGATAGGGAATCACAAGTATCACATACGTTTTTTTTTGTGTTTTATTAGTACGCTGTCAACACAAAGTCCATTTCAGCGCCCGACACAGCTATTTTTTAGTGCAGCAAGTCATATTAAAATGAAAATTCAATACTTATAGATAATGGAAATTGAAATAAACAATTGTAAATGACAATTGACTTTTAACAATTATTATGCCGATATTCCAAGAGCTTTAATAAACTATGGACACGTTTGGCTCATTATTAACTTGTTTGAAAACTTTGGATTTCCAGCTCTGTGTTCACACCTATGCTTTCAGATATCGTCACTGTTTGATTATAAATTTACAATGCAAAGTTTCTCACTTTTTCCTTTTCGACCAAAATATACCTTTTGAAAAACATCCTCTTTTCAATGGGAAATGTGTCAGCCATACACAATGCCTATTTTTGTGTCGTGACCTAACAGTACAAGTTTCCCACCCAAAATTTGAACGGTCTAAAACATGTGTTTGCACGACAAGAAGAACATGAAAAATGTCACTTGTTAGTTTAGAAGGTTTAGAATCTGACATGCTTAGTGGAGAATAGGACTAACCCCCACACAAACTAGTATTTTTATACTATTTTGGGGGTCAAAATCAAACAAACTAGTATTTTTTAATACTATTTTTGAGGCTGATGCAAAATTCAAAGCCTGAAATTCATAGTGTTACAAATGTCAGTGGGATAACAAATTAAATGTTGCAAAGATACCCAATAGTTTTATGTTGTTGCCACCATGCAGAGCCAGCGTGACATCAACTTGATGATATTTTTTTTTTGGTGCTTTTTAAAATATTCATTGTGGCTAATTCTCGCTCCAAAAGCTCTATAGTTCTGACACCCAACTATCATTTCTTAGATCTTACTATCTTTTTTTATTTTATTTTTTACTAATCTTTCGTTTTTGTACTTTGTACTTTGAAAAAGAAATCAAAATTCTAAAACCACCTGGGGAGAAAATCCAGGTTTGCGAAGTAGACAACACAGTCATCCTCGGTTTGATTGTCTGTTTGATTGAATCGTATTAATACCTAAAGCAGTGTTGGGGACCAGCCCTATGTTCAGCCATGAAAGGCACACAAGGTGAGTGCAGGCACTAAACATGGCTGAAATAAATGCTATGGATCAAAGAATTTCAGACAAGCAGGTGATCAGTCCACTGTGTCACAGCCATCCTACTGTCATTGATATCCTCAAATCTGTTAAACCCATTGAATGAAACCACCTTGGTTCACGAAATCCAAATGTGTACAATGAAGTTGATTATTGTTTCTTTTCTTCTTCTTTCAGCTGCCCGGAGGTCCTGGAGACCTGACCCTGGCAGAACTCCAAGAGATGGCCACACGACAACAGCAGCAGATGGAAGCACAGCAACAGGTGGGAACAAAAGTTTTGAGGTCAAGGTCATTGTTAGATTAGCAGTGCCCCCAACAAATCTAAAAATTGCACAGCTTGCTTTCGAATAGGACTGTTCATTCGTGGAATGTTACGGCATAAGTGTCATCGTGTCTTTTTATTTTATTAGAGTTTAGAGAGAAGTTTTATCTTTTCTATTTCTCAAAGGTAAAGTGAGTTATAGAGTGAGAAATTGGTAAATTGATGAAGCATGTAAGAATTGCATTTGATTTATCCTGGGTTTGAAAGTAAAGACTTCTTTTTGCAAGTTGTATACAATGCTTTTATAACTGTAGCTGCTAAGTTTGATAACATTTCTTACCATTTGTAGACTTTGGGTCTACATACTCTTGAAATTTACAAAAACAACATGCTACATAAATACAACACTTGCTCTCTGATCGGCAAGTGGTTGTTGGTAATGTTAATTCATTTTTTTGAAGATTATCAGAGATTTTGTGCTAAATGAATTTTATCACTCGACAAGTGTTTGGAATTGATTATGGATTTCCAATATTCACAAATATTGTCTAGCTTTTTAAAGTTTTGTTGCGTCCAAAAAATAATGCTTAATTGATTTTTTTTCTTTCAATAAAGTTGTGTGCTGACTGTTACACAACATTTCTGCATTTTTTATGGCTCCCGACAAGTTGGTATCAATGAATGATGGGTACCGACAAGTTGGTCAATGGTATCAATGAGTGATGGGTACCGACAAGTTGGTATCAATAAATGATGGGTACCGACAAGTTGGTATCAATGAATGATGGGTACCGACAAGATGGTATCAATGAATGATGGGTACCGACAAGTTGGTATCAATGAAAGTAGGAAAAATGTGAAGGTGACAGGAAAACGGCCATGAAGAAGAAAAGTGGTTGTGTCAACTTGGAATCGAACCCATGCTTGCAAACGGCTACATCGCTTCACCAGAGATAATGACCCACCCACTCTACCAACTGAGACATCCACAGAGTTATATTTTCTTCTTTCAATGTCCTCCCTATCAATAATCCTACTTTCTTTGTGTGCTTTTTAATCGCTGTACATACATGAGTGAAATTTGCCTTCTCAGGTTCTTGTGGCCAAAGAGCAGCGACTGAAGTACCTGAAACAGCAAGAGGCACGGCACGCTCAGCTGGCCTCGGAGAGTGAGAGACTGAGGAGAATACGGGAGCGAGTGGAAAGCCAGGAGCTCAAACTGAAAAAGCTACGTACATTACGGGGTCAGGCAGAGCAATATAGAACTAATAATGGACAACTCAGTAAGTGTCGAATGTGATATTGATGACCTCCTTATTTATGTTATTTATTAGTCTATCAAGCTCTCTTCCTTTCTAATTTTTTTTCTGTTTCTTTCATCCTTATATATATGTGGCGGCTTCTGAAAAGTTTGTAAGTCAAAGAATTCCCTGTCATTATTGTGACTCAATACGCCCACCCAGCCTCACTTGGCAATATCATAGCAACTGTCGACAATATTACAGCAAACCTATATTATTGGATAAGTGTCATTGGAAAGATGAATCAACTTGTTTTTGATAATGATATGAATACGGACTGTAATTGAATTGATTCTGGCTCATGTTCTACTTTGTCAAAACCGGTCAAGTATAGATATGGAGGGTTTGACCACAAAATGAGACTAGCTACTTTTATGTTCTGCTGTCAAACCCATCGTTAAAAGTAGTAGGCGTCATGTTTTGCAGTCAATGACAGGTTCTACTACGAAATGTGATAAGGGGTTTTGAAAACAAAGAGGCGATTAGTGCCATTTTAAAAGAAGGGTTTAACCGCAAAATACGAAAGACACTCATCACGTTTGGCAGTCAAACCCTTTAAACTTCCATTTTTGTTTCCCTGTATAATATTATTTTTTACTGTAGTCTCTAGGTTCATTGGGCTTTTGCTTACCCTGAATTTGGTAGCATAACAGGCTGCTGGTCTGTCGCAATTAACTTCCCCAACTCTCTGCTGAGAGCCAGTTTTTCTGTATAGTAGTAGTTTTATTCTGAGATGATTTTAGCTTATTGTATGTCCTTAAGCCTTTTAGGCTCATAGGGTCAGAGCTTAACCCGGTTTCTGTAGCATGAAGTGGACTTTGTCACTTTCTGGAAAGGATGCTGGTCTATTGCAGAATACTTTCCCAAAACTCATTTTGAGAATTTGTACACCTGGGTCGAGTGAGGTAAAAGGAGTAAAATTTCTTGCCCACAGTAAAAATGAAGTGCGTAAATCCAGCCTCAAACCCACGACCCTCGCCATGGAAGTCCATTATTTAGACAACTCAACCACCTTGCCTCTTCAATTGTATTTAATATGACTGAAATTCATTGTTTTTATCAGTTTTTGGGGAGCATATGAATTATGGTTATTCCATCGGTATCAGTCATTACTTTTTCATTATTGTTTTCAGACAGTGAACTGGACGCAGTGAAAGCAGTTTTCAATGAGAAGGAGAAAGAGTTGGCTATGGCTGTGGCAAGGGTTGACCAACTGACCAGGCAGCTCAAGGACCTGCGTAACGGCCAAACCAACACTGGACTGTCAGGACAAAAACATGCAGCAGCTGCCATGGAGCTGGAAAAGCTTAGGAAGGAGTTGTTGGTATGGATTTTTTTTTATAAAGTGCACAAATAACTTATGACATCCCACAAAATTTAGATTTTGACAAAATGCTATCTGCTGATTATGATTCTTGTAGGGAAACACAGTGCAGTCCTTAAGATAACCTCTCATATATAAAACTCTGGTATAAAATAAACTCATCTCATCTTCTGGTCCCGATTTTTTTCTTACTTTACTTCACAAATGATTAAAATGAACCTTGTTTATAATTTACTCATTTTGTATTGTCCCTTTGAGTTTGTCTTTAGCGGACTGCACTGTATCATTCATTGTTGCTTCTATAAATCTTTTAAATGAATTTTCTGAACTTCAGCTTTTTTATTAATGTTTCTACATGTTTGATGTGTTCAAACATTTCATACCATGCTTATGAAGAAGAAAGGCTTCAGATATCTCATAGGACTCTTGAATTTATAACACAAAAAGAAAGGGAAAAAAATATGATTTTATTAAGATACGATTCTTATTTATCTATTATTTCTAACCCAAACACTTAAGTACAGCACATGCATTAAATGATCTGATTCCCTGAAAGCAGTGTTGTGAATTGGAATCCTTTGTCATTTAAAACTTTTGTAGCTGAATCACTCAACCCTGAAATATTTTTTCTTCCTTTTCAGCTTCGAAACAAACTCAATGAACAGCAGACAAACAACATAGCTGCAAAGGAAAAACTACTCCAGCAGAAAAGAGATGAAGTTAAAAACATGGACAATCGAATCCAGGAGCTACAACAGAGGCTGAAGAAACGTAAATTACAGGAAGACCAGAACAAACAAGCATACAAACAGGCTTCCATTGTGCAAAATAAAGAAAATAAGGAGAATACGAATATCAACCAGGGTATGAAAAGTGGAGTCCCTTACATCCAGTATGCTCCTAATGATATTGCTAAAGACGACTCATATTCCCAATCTGGCCACTTTGTCAAACAGGATCCCAAATACCAAACTTTGCCAGCCGGTGTAAGGCTCGGGCAGCCAACCGTGGAAACCAAATACTCCAATAATGAAATGAGGGACGGCCAGGAGGAATACAACCTTCCTGTTGTCCTTCCCATAGGAAACAATCAGTCCAAAATGGGGTATAACCACGTTTCTAGTCAACAACGACACGACCAAGGCCCTGAATTGATTCATCCCCCAGGGAAACTGCAGAAATTCAACAATAATGACTTCAGCAAACCCAACCAAAACTTCACCAACCTGCCACCAACATCACAGCAACAACAACCCATTCCCTCACAGCGACAACACCCACACCGGCAGGGCAATTTGGACCAGACCAACAACAATAGTCCTCCAGTTTCTTCTAATAAATTCATTCCTGCTCCGGGCACGCCCAGGACTGTGTCTTCAGTATTGGGACAGAGGGAGCCTGATCCCCAGGGAAAAGGAGGACCTCCATCTTCCTTGCATCCTGTCATAAGCATCCATGAAGAGGAGAGACAGGCTGGAAGTGGACAAAGTTCTCCAGCGTCCAGTGAAGGCTCCTCCAATTCAAGTGGAGGGATACAGATTAAAAATGACCAGGTAAGAAAAGGAACTGTAGCACAGCAATATTAGATGATAAGTTTAAGAATGATAATATGCAACATTTCTATTGCGCTAATATGCATTGAGGAGATGGTCATTGGCGCTGTACAGTGTAACATGACAAGAAGGAAAACAATTATGAAAGCAACTAATACAATTTAATACGACCATATAAGACACGTAAGAAACGGGATATCCGAAATGTCGACGGCAACAAAACATGCCTAAACCAAATGACGACAAAACAAAAACCAACCTTCTTTAGGTACATCGTATATAAAAATACAGATTAGGTATGACAATTAGATTGAAAGTTGGATAGAGAATCTGTTCCTTAAGTTTATCTGTAACTCTATCTATGCCATTTACCAATATATCAGTGGACAGTGCGTCCCCATTTTTACCAGATACAGGTTGATTGGTAATCCTTGGGGGCATCATCTTCGTAATGGTATAAATTAATCTATCAAAATTTCTCCTTGCTTAGTTTTTAAAATTATTTGTCATGAGTTGAAAATTTGAATCTTTCTCACTCAATGGAGCTCTTGTTTGTTTCTATTGCAGTCAAATATTAACGACAGCCCAATAGGACCAGTTTCTGCCATGATAGAACGTCTGAATAAAAGCAAAAATGGTCTCCAGCAGTCTAAAGAGGATAACAAACCTTCAGTCTTACCCCACCAAATACCTCCGTCATCTATCCCCATACATTTTCACACATCTGCCAACACTACGAGTCAAAACGGTCAGGCCAAATCGTCACAAGAAGGTATTTCCACCTTCATTGCCAACAACAAACAACAGCATCCGTACCCCAGGCTGATTCCCAGCCAAGATTCGTTCAATCGTTCATCTCCCCCACAACCAGACGACGGAAGTACCCAGAGGACTGGGGTAGACCCTACAGCAGGCCAAACGTCCAACAGCCCCTCCCTTCCCCCCCAACAAGGACCCCCTCCACAACTCAATCTAAAACCAGCACCCACGTATAGGTATGCCTCCAAAAACCAGATTGCCAATACCTACATGGGAAGGTTGGGAGGTGCTGCCATGGAGAAATATCAGCAAAACTTGAATAAATTATACAAAAATCTAGAAGCTCAAGAATCAAAAACAGGGTCTGGTTTGTCGGAACAGATTTCCGGTGCTGGTAGCTCTGGTCAGGAAGGAGAAACAGACAGCACAGCTTTTGGTTCCGTCAGCCCTCATGACTACCCAGACATGGCATCGGACAAAGGTAAGAATTAACGCAGGAATAGTTGCCTTTGTTTTGACCACTCATTGTGTGTTCATTTTGTAGCACATACAGCAGACTATTAGGTTGTATTGATTTCTTTCTTTCGAACAAGCGCTCACCTTAGTGAAGTCCAACCTAAGAGTGCAATTCCTTACAACTGAGTGAAATTCGGCTGCCGATATTGCATCAGAACTCTTATATTTTTTTCAATAACCAATTCCTTTGAACCGAATTTCGCCACCTGGATATTCTCATTGAAGAAAGAGAGGAAACAAACCTACTGAATTTCACCTACCTGCAAAATTTGGTTGTTAAGGAATTGCGATTGTGTTGGAACTACTCTGTGTTGATCACTTTTTCACTCCCCATCAACCTAATCATAGTAATAGTAATAGCAATATACTGTATATCGTTTTTACTGCCAATTTCAACCACACACTCCAAGAATGTACAGACCTCCCTCCACTCAGATCTAAACTTTGGCCTTGAAATTGTAACCTAATGAAAAGTTATGGGGCAATGCTGACGACCTAAGGAAAACCTTCCAACCCACATCTGCTGGAATTAGGCGGTACAATTATCAAACACAAACAAGAAGAAAATTGAGAAAATCATGTGAAACGATAACTACCATAACACTAATATTGCACCTTGTGTGGAGTGTTGTCATCAAGCTCTGAATGCATCCATTTTTTGAATATTGAACTGAACTGATCTTGAGTAGAAATAAGCCACACTTACTTTTTCCCTTTTTTTAAAGTTATTATTTCTTTAGAACACTTAAATATGGAATGGAGCATTTGTAGTGTAAGAATTACTGAATAGTTCTCTAGCATCAAAACTAAGTTGATAATTCATTTCAGTCATGTTTAGTCCCATCCCTGACATATTATTTGTGGATAAATTGATTATGAAATGACATTTTCATTTTTTCAGGGAGCTATAAATTAAACACGCCCAAGCAAGTTCGGAGGCGTCATTCTGACGGAGAAAGTGAGGAAGTGAATAAAGCATTACAAGACAGACAGGATTTGGAAACAAAAGAACAGCAGCAGCCAGAAGAAACGTCTAAATCTTCCAAAGGCAATGAAAAATCAGAAAATGGGGGAAACCAGAAAACAAACAAATTGAAACCTTCAGAGCCATCATCTGGAACCCCAGTCTCCACATCATCATCAACAGAACCCAAACCAGCTCCAGTCGCACAAGAATCCTCAAATAACAAACAGAGTAAAGTAGCGGCGGTGATAAGAAAAACGAAGAGTAACCTGAAGAAGAAGGACGGCGTCCGTAGGTCCAACAACCGAGTCAGCTTTGACCCGTTGGCTTTGTTACTGGATGGGTCATTAGAAGGAGAGTTGGACCTGGTTAAGAAAGTGGCTGTACAGGTGAGTTCAAGGGTTTAGATTTACTATATGTAATTTAGTTGTATCATTGTAAAATGCCATTTGTAGTGTGTGAGTGGATGATGATTGTATGTAATTGATGTACTTTTGGTTGTTGATAAAACACATTATAATTCCCTCACAAATTAATGGATGCTTTACCTTACTGTACTATTTTATCCTTGGGCAAAAAAGGAGGAAACAGTTTTCATAGTTGTGTCACTGAGCATAATAAGTTTTCAGAAGTTCATTGGCAGTCTTGTCGTCCTGAACCACCAACCAACCAATACATGGGTAGTAAGTTTAGTAAAAAAAATAATAATAACCAATAACTTACACAGGGATAAGGATTTTGCGGATGGGTTCAACAGCAGAGTTCAGCTGATTGTCCTGATTGGACTGTAAAGCTCTATTAACTATTATTATTACTATTATTATGGGTCATGGGTCATGGAGTGAACAACGCATATATCTTGCTGATTTTTTTTGTTGGAACTAGGATTTTTTTAAGGTGCTGTCCAAGTTTTGGTCATAACAATGTTTAATTTACTGTTGCCTTGGTGGTAAACCCCTCAGCTGTAAGAAAATTTAGCAGATTCTGCCACATAAGGCGCTTTGTTATGACATGGAATTTTTGCCCAATATGGTTGAGATGTGTAGTAGTCTTAATTATTTGATACTTTGTTGTCAGGTTGATGATGTCAGCACGCCTAATGACGAAGGAATCACAGCCCTACACAATGCCATCTGTGCTGGCCACTATGAGATTGTCAAATTCCTCATAGAGTTTGGATGTGATGTCAACTCACCAGATAGTGATGGATGGTGTGTATTTATTCCTTTTCCCCTTCTTATTATTTTATTTTTGTTGTGTTATCCAAATCGCATTAAACCCCTAAGGAGTGTAGCTGCCAGCTCCATGTGCTGGATGAACTCTGGATCAGATAGATAAGACAAGCAGGTGATCAGCCCACTGTGCCCCGAACCTTGAATGGCACAATGAGCGTCACATTTTTTTTTTTAGATGTTGCCAAAATTTGGGCCACAATAATATTTATTTTAACCTTGACGGTAAACCCCTCGGTTATAATAAGAAAACTGAGCAGGTTTGCCACATAAGGAGTTTGTTACTTTATTGATATCCCCAGTTTGTTTAAGATGAATTTGCAAAGAAGATGAATTTAGATCTTAATGATAAATGTCTTTGTTTACAACAAACAATGAAAATAAGCAGTACAAAATTATGAAAGGCCAACTTGATGCTTCGTCCTTGGATTTAGTTATGGGAGATGTTGATTTACCCCAGTATATACCTTCACATCCCTTTCTCATGATTTCACCCATATTTGTTTAATTTCTCTAAGGACCCCATTACATTGTGCTGCTTCCTGCAACAACCTTCCGATGGTGCGTTTCCTTGTGGAGCACGGTGCTTGTGTATTTGCTACCACCATTTCTGACCAGGAGACGGCAGCAGACAAATGCGAGGAAGACGAGGATGGATATGATGGGTGCTCTGACTA
The DNA here is from genome assembly GCA_030265355.1 of Tritonia tetraquetra. Lineage (NCBI taxonomy): Eukaryota > Metazoa > Mollusca > Gastropoda > Nudibranchia > Tritoniidae > Tritonia > Tritonia tetraquetra. The sequence goes on along the minus strand of JARBEQ010003344.1, from coordinate 17,011 downwards.
TTTATACAGTAAGTCTCTACTCATGGATTTTGTAGTAGAAAACACAAGGAGTGGTGGTTAAATAATCATGTGTACCTGTGCTGCATACTTGGATATCATATTCATGTTGTGAATTCTCTAAATTTAAAACCAATTCCCATTACCAACTATATCATGAATCACATCATTACTCATTGATACTTTCTTGTTGTCTTTCATCCCCAAATGGAATGGATTAAATGTCATTGCATTGTCATTTGACTCATTTCTTCATTAAATTGTGAATGGATCAAATGTCATTTGACTCTTTTCTTCATTAAATTGTGAATGGATCAAATGTCATTTGACTCATTTCTTCATTAAATTGTGAATGGATCAAATGTCATTTGACTCTTTTCTTCATGAAATTGCTCCGTGTTAGATAGTAATGTGGATACAATTTGGGCAGCGAGAGTTATATATTTTTGAGTTGGTTGAATTTTTCATATCACATCTTGTCAACACTACAACTAGTCTTTCATTAGATGTGTATGTATCATCAGCAGCAGACAAAGGCATCACAGTGGATTAGGACAGTTTTTAGAAAACATCAGCAGATACGATTACCTTCAATTTTCAAAGCAATCCATTCTTGGAATTTTTAACGTTTGTTTGTTCTTGTACTTATAGGTATTCAAGAGAAATTAGGAATCACCAACAATGGAGATGTGTATGCCGTGTTTGACTACACTGCCAGCAACTCTGATGAACTGGGCTTTGTGATTGGAGATAAACTGACTGTGCTGAGGAAGGGGGATGAGATGGAAAAAGAGTGGTGGTGGGCCAGGCTGGAGGGTAGCCAAGGATACATTCCTAGGAATCTACTTGGGGTAAGGCCTGAGAGATTATGGATTATTTTTAATGCAGTCTTTGTTTACCAACATTCTTTGTGAGTAAAAAGCAGTCAGGTAGTCATTGGAGCAGATTTAGCCATGCACTTTTTCATTGAAATATAATTACTAAAAATATTCTTTAAAGACCTGGCATATAACAGTTTTTAACAACTTAAAGGAATATTATTCAATCTTCATTTTGCCACCATTTTGAATTGTTTGTTTTTATATATTTTGGAATTTATCCCCTATATCTTGTACAAAAAAGAAAAATATTGCATTTTATTGCCAAAGGGGTAAATCAATTTAATTAAATAGTCCATCATTTGGTCTGTTCGCTTCAGACGCGAGTCCACAAACGTGTAGCCAGCTATCAGATGTATACGTCCAGTGTGTCCTCAATGATTTAAGTGATATTGGCATGATTTACTTTTACTTGTATAATTGGAATTCAAAACTCTGATAACTAAACTGTGAATCCTTTGTTTTTCCTCAGCTTTATCCCAGAGTGATACAACAACCAAGTGAAGTGTCAGAGTGCTAAAGCTGTTCATTGTCTTCATTCTGTTCTGGTAGACTTGTTAAATATATAAGATTGAAGAATACTGTTGAAAAAAACCAATGACTGAGTATTTACATATTTATGAAGTTATGAGGATGTTTATTGGCCAAAATAAAAGAAATGTAAAGTCTGATGATATTATGTCTCTTCTTCGTAAGGTTTCGTCTTGAAGAGACAGCATTTTCATATCATGAATAAAAAAATTACCTGGAATTGGAACTTCTTATTAAATCTTAACAAAATGTCAAATCTCATAGTAAGTAGTTTTCTCACAGATTTTCTGAATTTTGAGGTTGTAACTCAAAGAAAAGAATTTTAGTCTTCAAAATTCCTTCTAACTTTTGTTTCGTTTTCTATCCTATAGAAGGTGTTTTATAAGAGGAGTTTTTGTGTTTGTACAAAATTCAAACCTCATTGGCTACATTTTTAAGATTTTGTCTTCTACGCATAGATGGAAAATTAATAAAAGCATATCTATTTTCCTGTGTTGAATTTTTTATATTGATACCTAGTGCTGATTTCTGTACTCCTTACATCAATGTGAAATTAAACTTGTTACTATCATTCCTAATTCACTGCTGATCGAACTGATGTGATCTTTGTCTGAGAAATTTTCTAAATAGCCTCAGATAGCCCAGGAAGGATTTTTCTAATGCTACAAATGTCATGATAGTAAATATACCATACTCATAATATATATCCTTTGTCACAGTTTTTAAACTGCTCATTTGTCCCTTTTTGGATATGTGGGATGTAATTTAATTATTGCCTAAATTCAAGGTTATGATAAAATGCAAAATCATAACATTTCAGTTTCACACTCTGACTTGAGCTACAATGTAATATTTATTTAGAACACAAAAGTAAATCAATTTGAGTTGTCCTGACTTTCACCAAGATGGTATTAATTTGGGTACACAAAACTTTTCTGTGCTATCCTCATGCTCTGGGAGCTGCGTTTTGTACTTAAGGCAACATCAAATGATGATACCAAAAACAAAGCCAATGAAAAGAATTCACCTATAATTTAATCTAAATAATTTTCCATATTTATTATTTAACTCTTTTATTGAAAATGATTGTAGAATTGGATACCTTTCTCATGTTTTAGAGTCATTATGAATCATGTGGTTTTAGACGGAACAATAATTTCCCGAAGCCGATGGCTGTGCCTTTTTAAACATAATTTAACCAACAATTGTCTGTTTTGAAGACGCTCATTTTGTAATTAATGCTGTATATAATATGAACAATTTGGAGTTTTCAAACACAATTGTATTGAACATAGGGCAATACTTTTTTTTATCTGAAATGTCTATTTTTACTCTAGAAAATATTGTGTTGATATTAATAAATAAAGGACAGGTTGTTTTTCTCAAACCTTAAGTCATAGTATGTAAAGATTTAATTGATTATATTTATATATACAACAATATACTTCGTATGAAAATTTGAATTTTTGTTTTGTAATTAGTCACCTCACCTCTCTAAGAGTAAGAGGGTGTTTGTTCAACAACCCCGTGTCAAACATTTTTAATGCAGTACTTAATGAATTCACCGTCAATTTGTGAATGAGATCTCTTGCAAAACCCGACAAGCCATTGTTCTGAAAAATCTATTTTTATAGAATTATTTCAAATGTCTATAATAATACAAGAACTGGTTATGCAAGTTATCTCTTGATGTCATATGAATGTTATCCATTATCACTATGCAGTTTACATACAATTCTTTCACTCATTTTGTCATACCATCTTTTTGTCCCATACATATATATTACCATTATGCTATTTATACTTCATATCATTAAAGTGACTTCTTTTAAACATTGGAAATTGATTGTGCTTGGGTTCATTCTATTTGCTTTTGTTACTTTCCATTCTTCAAAGACGTGTAAGCATTATGACTAAACATTATCATTGTTCAGAAAGGCTAGTCAGGATTTGTAAATTAAGAAGTCCATGAACTTTCACTGCCACTTTTTATGTGTGAGGCACTGATGCCTGAATGTCTAGCACTCTTCAGACTTAACAATGACTGTCTTAGTTATACCTTATAATCCTTTTTTTTCCACGGAACAATACCATGTCCTGATTTCCTTGGATAAGACACTCTTTGTTTTCTTCGCTCGACTCGGATGTGCTTCTTTGGGAGGTTAGGACATTAAGGGGGGAGAGTGGTAACACTTTCGCTTCATGAACAGAAGGTATTGGGTTTTAATTCTGACTGCAGCGCGAGGATTTTTTCCTATGAAATGGCTCTGACCCCGAGTTATATCAGAGACGGCCTATAAATTGAAGGTCCTGCCTTTGATATGACCTACTATAATGTGTTGCCAACGGTGTAAAAATAACAACTTTTGTATTGGCCTGCTCATGACAAAGTATGGGTTTCTTTAACCTCAAACTTTCTCTCCTTTTGTCAAAGGGTAAAGCAATCTAATTAACATCTATTTTGTCAAATCAAAATATAAATTTAGATTCAGACTAACTGAACTCTGTAATATAATCTTGTGTCATGATTTTAGGATGACATAATGTGGCAAGAAAGGCATAGCGCATTCAGCTGCTAGCCCACCATTTAATTTGCTGAAGACCTCGACTTTGCAGATGATCTACTATCACACTGGATTTCGAATTAAAAGATTCAATCACGATCTAGACGTGTCCAACAAAGTTAATGCCAACAGGGAAGCTGAAGAACCAGAGGGATCGAGCGAAGTCTTTGAGATCCATGACGGAATTACTTCCGATTCTTGTATCAAACTCACAGATTCACAAAGTAAATAGATAATATAGATAGTAGTAGTAGCGGTTGTTCAACAAAAATGGTAACCATCCGAGCATCGATACAACTCAACTACAGTACGTATTCTTTTCACTGCCAATAAAAGAGTTGCAATGGCCTCTGGTAAATTTGTGATTTCACAGAAAATGAGTTCTAATCGCCAGTAACGTCTCCGCAGACCATCTCGACACAAAAATCGTAATCCCAAAGACAAAAGAGGAGTCAAAATCTGCGTATTTTGCTTTAAAAATCTATTTCCCCCGATTTTTCTCTAAAATTCAAGACTTTTCTCTTTTTCTCCAGAAGGTCAAATCGTACTAAGTACAATTTTATCATAATAGTTGGCAGCTAAGCATGTGTTCATCCATTGATGTTGTCACTTTAAAGCATTTTACTGAGTGTTACTTTATATTAATGGATTTGACGGCTCTTTCTGTCTGAGCAGGTCTCAGGCAGCCATAAATTGGTAATTTGAAAATCTATAATTTGTGGATAATTATAAACTGCTTGACATTTACAATTTTACCAACACTATTCATTTTCAAATGACACACAGGGACATCATAGCTTAGTGGTAATGCTTTTGCCCTTGGAAACACATTAGGTCATATCAGTGGGACCTCCAATTTATAGTCCATTTCCACAACTCTGATAAAACTTGATTCTATAAGGAATCCACAGGGTGAGAGCCATAAAAACTATGAGAAAGTCCAAAGAAAAAAGCCGAGACTTGAATCAAGGACCTTCTGCACACAAGAGGAATGCATTACCCCTACCCTATGATGCTCCTCCCTCCCCCCCAATCCCTTTAAAGAGAAGTGAAACCATCAACAATAAACGTAGCTGTGTGAATAATCATTTAATTAATACCAAAATTTGAACAAATATCAAGCACGCTCCCAGAATCAATCAGTTGTACAACAGTAATCAAAAATTGTAAAATAAAACAACTAATTATTCCCCTTTCATTTCTCCATACAAAACTATCATACACTAGGACTGGTTGGTGATTAGAGAGGTTTGTAGTCCAACTTGCTCTCCAACTTCTTGTTATCAGATACTTTCCTGACAGCCTTCATGAAATCCTCTTCTATAACATAGTCTCTTTCAGCTCTGATTGCAAACATACCTGGTGAAGATAAATGAGAATTGAAGCAAATCCCATACACTCTAGCACAAATACAGTGAACACGCATATAATAAACTAGCTTTATAGCAAAAATGCCCATATTGCAGAGTAACAATATCGTGAAATAAATTGTTTTGTCTCTGAAATTTTGTTATATCCGTGCTAGAGTGTATTTTGTTTGGCTATCATTATCAATCTCTTTCATTAAAGTTGTAATTATTTCATGAACAATGATTTTTATGTATGTAAGTTATATCAGTCAGTTAAACATGCATGCGTGCCAGGGGACAGCACACAAAAATACCCTGAAGCTCAACTTGACCAAAGACAAAAATCTTGAATGGTCACAAATGTAATTCAACTCAAACAACTTTCAGTGTCAAACAGACTGGTCCTCAAAGAGAAAGGCGGGGATGAAAAATAGCGAAGGTAATAAAAAAAACGGAAATCCGTTTTAATGGCTGACCACTGACACCCATGGACATGCCTTTTAATTTCTTTCTTAACCAATTCCCTTTTACCATTACAGTGTAGGGCCAGCACTATGAGGCTGGATTTCTGTGGATCAAGATATTAAGCCAAGCAGGTGATCAACCCACTGTGGAAAAAATATGGAACGCTTCACGAATTTGCGTGTCATCCTTTCGCATACCTTCTTATCACTTCCAAAATATTTGCCATGTAATAGTTGCTTGCATTAAGAAGTAACGTCTATTCCTTGTACAGGATAAGAACAAGTCGCTCACACTTTCACATCATTTGCCCATGTGGGCAATCAATTAAAAACTAAAATGTAAAAAAAGCATTTAATTTTACTTTCTGATCAATTGTCATTCCACATGGGTTCATACTGCAGTTTTTTCTAAAAAAAAACAATAAGCTGACAATGTGGTTCTAGATGTTCACATTCGAAAAGACAATTCATTAGCCCACCAAATTATATATATTAGGAATTAGCTATAAAAATATTGGCATAAACAAATGTAATAATAATAACAACTACAGCAGGACTAAGCATAATGTCAAGAATACTAACCTGCTTCAGTACAAACATTTCTCAGATCAGCTCCATTGAAATCCTCAGACAATTTGACCACACCTTCCCAGTCTACATGAAAGGAAGAGACAAAGATAAGAAATTCAGGCATTATCAAACAGAAACTCAAATTACCAAACAAAATCATATCTGGCTTATAGGTAAGTCCAATTCCAGATTTCTAGGTGTTTCATACAAGTCATCAAACAACAATGTCAATAATTCTATTGTCATGTATAATCTTATTCTATTTCCATTTTAAAATTCCTGACAACTTACCAATCTCTCCATGTTTGGCAATGGGATTGGCATGAATTTTTAAAATCTCCAATCTGGCCTGTTCATTTGGAAGGGATATTTCTGGTGATGTGAAAAAAATAGGAAGAAAGATAAATATGTTTCCATTTTCAAAATAAAAAAGAACATCTTGGTGTTGGGTTAATAAGCTGTGCAGGGATTCCTTTGTGAGCCGATCAAATTTCTTACCATCTCATATTAGGGCTGTCACAAGTGGCCGCAAGCTTTCTACTTGTCACTGAGTGACAGGTATTGTCATTGGTTTATTGAAATAACTATAAATAAACCATCTTTTCTTATTTTTTTAATTTGGTATCATTAGCATGTCACTTTTAATAGCCCTGACCTTTCTTTAAAAAATAAATAGAAGACAACAAATACAAATAAGGTCCACAACTTCTATTATTACTTTTACAGTCCATTAATATTTCCTTTATAACATACTACTGAGTTTGCATGTTTTAATGATAATAATACGCAAGTTCGTCATATTCTGGTAGCCAAATACATGGCTGCAATCCTCTCCATCTTTGTCTCTATTGACATGATTTATCAATCCATTTGAGGAATTCAAAGGAAAAAAATGGAATTGGGACAAAACCATGACAATTTTAATATACAGGTTATGGCGATGTCACAAGATAGGAGAGAAGAAAATAATTATTTGTACAAGACCTCATTGATCAATGGAGTTCTAAAAAGTGAGGGTTAAAGAATCCTTACCAATTTTTCTGTCCAAACGACCAGGTCGGAGTAAAGCAGGATCCAGAGTATCAGGTCGATTTGTAGCCATGATCATTTTCACCTGACCCAAAGCATCAAAGCCATCCATTTGATTCAACAACTGCCGGAAAGAGGGACACAAGCAATAAATGAAAATATGTTATTACTGGAAAAGAATACTGTTTTGGGGGGGTTTTGTTATCAAACCCAATTAATACCACAGAGCAGTATTGGGGCCAGCCCTATGTGCAGCCATGAAAGTCACACAAGATACCTGCTATAAATGCAGGCACAAACATGACTAAACACAGAGCTTGACACTCTTGGAATCAGAGAGTTTCAGATAAGCAGGTGATCAGCCTACTGTGTCCACAACTCTTTACTGACACCATGAGCAATACACTGATCAGTATTAATATTAATCAATGACTAGCCAATAAACAAATTACTGTAGCCCTTGTGGGTACCCCCTCAGCTATTGATAAAAACTGGGAGGTTCTACCACTTATGTGAAATTATAATATTTTTGTGATATAATATAATATTACCTTTGTACCTCAAGTGTAAGTTTGAGATTTGTGAATTCATAAATTGAAATACCAATAATATAAATAGAGATAAGTGTAAATTGTTCATAAAAAAACAGACGACAAAAAAGTCAGAACAGATTAGTAATACAAATTTACAAAACATGGAAAATAAATAACCTTACACCGAAAGGTACTAAAAGGTTATTGATAAAGAAAGGAAGAGAAGAAGGAAAATAAATGAGTGACAGGAAACCAAGGTAAACTATGCATTTGTATATTACCACTGACTCAAAACAATCAATCTACATATCTCTAATGGTTTTATTCATTCAAAAGAAACACTCCACTCCCAACTTAAAAATTATTTAAAAAATTAAGCTACTTCCTACCTCCATCAGAGTTCTCTGGATCTCTCTGTCGGCTGATGTACCCTCTGAAAATCTTCTCCCACCTAAAAAGAATAAAATCAGGTGTCACTAATCCTGTATCATTTACTATCAATCAATGTCCTTTTTTATGTAGGAACAAAAGCTTTAAGTTGTTAGTGTTATGCCATTTTCAACACAATAAGACAGGATTATCTCAAAGGACAGATCTTTTTTATGTTGCTGTCATGTGTTACAATTATCAACCCTTTGAGCCCTGTCCAACGGTTTACAAGTGGAATCTGAAATGTTCACGACTCCTGACCACCAGTATAACAGTGGCTGGAACCCACTGTATTGTGGGCTGTATAAAGGCAGTACAACTGGATCAATCAGAAGGCCTATTGGTATAAACATGTCAGCACCCATGCAGCATGGTTTTGATTGAGTTTTTGCGTAGTTTTGATCAATTTATCAGGATAAAACGAGGTAACTCTGAACCAGGAAATTCACAAATGAAAGTAAATATTATGCAACATATTGTTATCTACCAAGAAGTTATTGATAATTTTTGTGAATTTTCTGAATTGGAAGACAATGCCAAATACCATGAAAGTGATCAGGACTTAGTTTTAGATGGATTTTATCGCCATAATGAAAGTAATAGTGATAATGTTGAACGCTCCCTCAAGTAACCAATGTACATCAATAAAATCCATTCTGGGCTAATTCTGAGGTGGAATATTGGCACTAGATGACAATTAGGGGTCTATATTTATTATGTTGTAAAATGGTCACTAATTATCTGTTTCTTTCCTCTGAACCTGTGCATCATTTTACACCAAATCGCCCAGGAGCACAGGCAGGATAGTTTCAGGAGCTTACGACTCAAAGGGTTAATGACTTTGTAAAAGTAGAAAAGAAGCACATAAAAATACCATAATTGCCCTGCAATCATTTCTTTCTTTCTTATCCAGTTGCCTTTTACTATTACAGTGTAGGGTCAGCACTATGATGAGGCTGGATTTCTGTCAATCAAGATATTAAGCCTCACATGGGTTGATCATCTGCTCGGCTTAATACCTTGATCCAGAGAAATCCAGCCTCATAGTGCTGGCCCTACACTGTAATGGTAAAAGGGAACTGGATAAGAAAGAAGAAGATATTAAGCCTAGCAGGTGATCAACCCACTGTGACCTTTATGGTAGGCATTAATTTTGCGTGGACAGCGGCCTACTCTTATCGATTTTCACTTATCGAACAGGATCAGGGGAGTGGCATATAAGTTTTTCACCAAGTTTCAAGGAGAAAAATACCTGTCGCTGCCAGGAATCGAACCCGGTACCTTTCACTTCAGAGGTGAGAACCGTACCTCTGCGCCCCTGGGACCCCCCCTGCAATCATTAAATCACAAAGCATTGATCTAAGAAATAAAAGGTAAAATCTAATCATAAAACTACAAACAAATCGTAAAAAAATAACAAAATCTTTTTCAAAAGTTTTGTACTTGTACATATCACCCAATAATCAATTTACCTATAGCATCAATTTCATCCATGAAGATAATACAAGGTTCGTGATCCCGGGCAAAAGCAAACATCTCACGGATAAGTCTTGCACTTTCCCCGATGTACTTGTCAACAATGGCACTGGATACAACCTGGAAATCAAAACAAAATATATTTTTTTGACACAAAGAGGCAAAGAAAAAATCACAGCATAAAACTATCACAATAAACTAGTCGCTATCCATAACAACTATAAAAGATAAGATTTTGCATTCACAAAACCATGCCACAGGACTCTTCTCATTTGAAGATCACGAAATAGTATTGGGTAGAATAAGCGGCTAAGAACCCTTCATAAACTAGAATACAAAAATCAGAAGTTCATGTCAACATTTAGTCAAATAAGTAAAATCCACTGAGCAGCCCAATTGTTTTCTCTCTCTTTTTCTGCTCTCCAATTCCATAGTTTACCTTGAGGAAATTGCAATCCAGCTGGCTTGCCACAGCCCGAGCAAGTAAAGTTTTCCCTGTCCCTGGGGGTCCATACAGCAGACAGCCTTTGGGAGGAGTGATACCCACTCGTTGGAACAGCTCTGGGTTCAACAGTGGCAACTCAATCACCTATTAGTGGTAAAACAGACATATCATGGGATATATATAAGTCAACAATGTCTCCTAGGATACTGCAGAGGACCAGGTTAGATAATATATAAACTAATAATAGCCAATTATATTTAGGATTCAAACAAAATTTCTATTATTATTCATGACAGCAATTGATAAAACAAATGAATTGTAATACAATTATCCAGTTTTTTTTCTAACAGGTGATTGATAAGAAGTAACATGATTTTTAACATAACCTACTTCTGAAATTTGCATGAGATTTAAAAATAACAGAGAGAGCCAGTCAGGCGGTTTGGGTATGATTTCCAGGGGAAAAAATGTCTTCTGAAAATAGTTATAAATTCAATTCACCCAACAACAACAAAACACCCAACAACAACAAAAAACCCACAAACCACACTCATCAAACTCACTAAAAGCAGAAGTATTTACACAATATTTCTATTTTAAAAAATTGCAATTTTGCTCATTCACCACGTATCAACAACTGTGATGATACATAAACTTAGCAGGGACTAACCTCTCTAAGTTCTCGGATCTGTTCCCCTAAACCTCCAATTTGATTAAAAGAGACATCACCAGGATCTTCTACAGACATATTATACACCAACGGGTCCACTTCTCTGGGAAGATATCTGTGAACAGAATGCCATTTACACATACATTATTTCATTGTTAAAAATAAAGGTCTACAATATAATCAGACAAGATAATCGTTTTTTAACACAATATACGGTAAAACTTTGATATACCCCCAACTCTGGGAGCAAAGGATAGTTGGCATTGTAATTTTTTGTTTTAAGATTTAAGTGAACAAATGATCAAATCTGTACCATCATGTCAAAGAGCAGACTGTTAGCGAAAATGGCGGCATAACAAGGTTTACAGTAAAAGATATATATTACTAAAGCTATCTACATCATATATCAGACATAAAAACAACAAAATCATTACAACCATAATTAAATAATATACAACCCCAGGCAAGTAATAAACGCAGCAATATTATTGTCAAGAAGAACATGATCAGACATGACCCAATTGTAAAGGTCTAGTGTTATGATGAAGCAATAATATTATTTTTAACACGAAATCCAAAAAAAAATTCTAAGCGCATCAGTGACAATAGGATTCTAGTGTATAATGACTGTTAACTGACCTCATGATGGTGAGAGTGGTCATATCTAGAGCTACCCTTGTTCCAGACTTGAGTTTGGATTTATCTAGCTGTCGACGACATCCCACCACATACCTAGGACCATTGGTGGCCTTCACAATGACTGCAATAGACAATTAAAATAGAGCTATGAAATACACACACAAATCATCATTCCCAAAAAAACAATTGGATATATTTTTCTCTCATGAAAATCAAGGAGAGGGGAATATCTCACCCAAGATATTCAATGTAATTTGGCCGTTCTGTCTGAAGTCTACAACCATACAAGTAAAAAGACAAATTTTGTGTAATTTTCCATATTATTCAATTATAACTGCATCCAAGTGGCTGGATAGGGAATAACAATGTTTACACATTTTCTGAAAGGAGAAAGCATGGCATGCTCGTCCATACACCTTGCAGAAAAATGTCATAAAAACATATAATTTTCTATATTGTCCAGTTCACTATTTATAGCATGAACTCGACAAATCAAACATTGAAGGTAAGAGACTAGCGATGATCTTGACAGTTTTCCTGAAAGTCATTTGATTAGGAAATTTATCGATAGATCATCTAATGCTATTGGGAGTTTGCTTTGTATTGTGGTCATCATCTGAAATTTTCTGGCGTGACAATTTTGCAAGGACATCATTTTTTAAAAATAAATCAGAAAGAACTCATACATTTATCTTCTGTGAGCTGTTTCAAAACCTCTCCAACAATCTGAAAAACAAAAAGACACAAACATATGGGTAAATGAGAAATGAAGAAAAATAATAACCAATCAATGTTATTACAATAAGAATCCCAAGGGCAAAACATAGATTTAATATCATTTTCATAATTCTTTTCAAAATATTTGAAATCCTATTTCCAGATGTAGAAATCATATTTCATATCATCCCAATACACTTACTGAGCTTCACAATCTTGATAATATAATAAAACTACAGATTGATCTATGCATATATATAATCTATTACCACTCTCCCTCCCCCCTCCCCTTCTACTTTAAAAAAAAAGCATTTTGTCACTGAACTGTGTCACTCAAGAAAGAGAGGCTTATTTTTAATTGAAAGCAACTTATTTGCCATGTTATAACAGAAATCCTGAAACAACAAACGTAAATCCAACTGTATGAGTTGAAAAGCAAAACATGTAAATTTTCATGACTCTATGATCGAATACTAGTCGTAAAAGCAGATCCTGTCTCTATGAAAGATCTAAAGGTCTTAGTTGTTAGTTTTACGCCTTTGGCAACACTTATCGGTCATATCAAAGGCAGGATCTCAGATTTATAGTCAGCCTCTAATAGGATTTGATTCCATGACAGGGGTGAAGATTTAGTAAAGACCCAGACAAAATCCTAATTTAAAGCTGTCAAAATCTATGTGATCTAGCTTATGTCCAAATAAGACTGGCCCCTACACCACAATGTAGTAGGTACATATACAAAGGAGGATTTTATATATAATAAAAGAAAGAAATGAAAACCAAAGTTTCTACAGCCACTACACCTTCAACGTAAACTCTAAATGTTCCATCTTAGACATACCTGTCCCACACTTTGTAACGCCTTCAGGTCATTCTCTGACTTGTCATACTGTTTGGTTAATTCCTTCAGGTTTTCACGCACTGAAATAATAAAATATTACATGTAATTGCAAAGAAAAAAATGAAACTTATTACATACTGCCAATAGAGAATCAACCACATACAAAATGTATAGATCAGACTCACATAAAAACACTATATTCTCTTCTTACAAACTATATATTATATAACATGAAAGTCACCGGATACATTGAGCACGCCCCTTTGCTATACACTATCTACACACTACAAAGCGGTTGGCAGTTTATGACTTTAACACCTTGTCCTTCACACTTCATACAAGCATTGATTGATGATTGACTATGTCCATGTATCTAAAACTGGCTCCTCAACAGTGGAGGGCTTTAATAAACTATGAAGCACAGAATCCATTATTGCCATATGTTACCATTTTCCCCCCTTCAATTATTCGAAAAGGAAAACCTCACAAAAAACTAACTACACAGATTCAATGCACAATTTCTAAAACTTGCAAACTTTTAACCATGCCTTTGAAAAAACTCCAGATTGCTTTAATTGTTGTCATGGCATTTGGAATTTTCATTCTTTCCCGCCACTGGGATGTTGCTATCATCAGTGAAATATTTCTAGGAAATGTTGTATTACATAAATTCAGTGAAGATTATGAAGTCAGATATATTCCATCAATATCTACACCTACAACACCAGGTCCTTTGGAAATTAAAAAGATGAAGAGATTTCCTGAGTGTCTAATCATAGGATTTTCAAAATGTGGAACGCATGCTTTGAAAACATTTCTCTCACTTCATCCTGATGTAGTGACTACAAAAGGAGAGCTGAGCTATTTCAATAACAACTATGAAAAGGGATTTGACTGGTACAGACAACAAATGCCAGATTCAAGGACAGATCAAATCATCATTGAGAAAACACCATCATATATTCTCAGTGAATCTGCCTTACAAAGAATCCATACGTTTGATCCAAATATGAAATTGATCATCATAGTGAGAGACCCAGTGATAAGAATGTTATCTCTTTATGCAAGAGACAAAGACATCAGTCAACGAAGAAAAGGAGGATTCAATCAAACTTTCAATGAATGGATTAAGGAAAGAATGGCGAAAAATTCAGCCTACATAGGAGGACAATACTCTGACTACATTAAGAATGTGTTTAAGTGGTTTCCAAGGAAGAATGTTCTCATTCTTGATGGAGAACTGCTACAGCAAAATCCGCTTGTAGTACTACGACAATGTGAAAAATTTCTTCATTTGGAGCCAGTATTTCAGGACAACTCCTTCGTGTACAATGCAGACAAAGGATTTTATTGTGTAAATACCTCTATGACAATGTTTTCAAAACTTATTCTGAAAGAAAATAAACTTGATGGAGATTCAGGCTGCTTCACTGGCAGCAAAGGACGAAATCATCCCAATATGAGTCGTGCAGAAATGAAGCAATTAGCTAGGTTTTACAATATCCAAAATAGAGATTTATTCCAACTGGTGCGGATAGGATTTAATTGGACAAAATAAGCATTATATGGATGTGCAATGTTTTTGGTATTCAGCTAACTTTAAAAAAAAAAAGAATGGAAAAAACATAACATAAAATAATGTGAATCTTTTTATTTGCCAAAAATAAATCAAAATTCCAAGAATAAAAAAAATTGTAAATTAAAACTCCTGAATAAAACCCAATTAGATTGATCAAAGGATTTTTGCTTCTTTGTGGTTTGTCCAAATTAATGCAGTTCATCATTTTCTGTCATAATGCTTATAAATAGAAATATGTGTATATTACAGTAACTGATAAACAGCTCCAATCTTTACAGTACTTTACTGTTTTAGAGGGCGCTTTCATGACAAGCATGAAAACAGATGAGGAATTGTTAATATGTCATCTTATAGAAATCTAATATAGAGAGCCAAAGAAAAGATCAAAGTAATAGGTTTCACAGGGGATTGAGACAGTGCCTGCCACCAGTAAAGTATCCTGTCAGTGGTTATGTCATAGATAGCACCCAACAAAGACTTATCCAAAGAGATACCTGCGTCAATTTACAGTGAAAAGTACAGAAAGAAATTACCGTTTCTAAGTGGATTTTGTTTATAAATAATTTAGTAATAAAGACTAAATTAGTTTCAGATTCTGAAGTTGTAAAAAGTAAAAGAATTTTGCAATGTTTCCATCAATGCTGATGTATGCACCTGGCACAGATTTCAACTAAGGGGAATGTGTCTTGAGTGTGACGAACAATTTTTTTAAACATTACAAGCAAAGAGTATTATTATGCAATATCGCCAGATTTAAGAAAAAGAGTGGAACACTGCTCATTTGATTGAGTTATCTTTATCTCCCAATTAATTAGCTTGAACTGTCAATGGGATTTGATCTGACAACGCATTCATGAGAAGTGTAAAATGCCTCAATCATGAGTAACTTCACCTCCTACAAAGACATTTTTCTTTAAATTTTTGACTTCAATTACAGTTTTTTAAATTCAATAATCTGTTTTTCCACTGGGACTCATGTAAATGGACACAAGCAAAATGATCCATCCGCTCAATAAACATCTTATTCACAGTGACCTGGCTCTACTTTCAAATGACAATGAGAAATAAAGGAGTTTTGTTTCAATCACAGTAATTTACAGCATTTTAAAATCACTATATTTCCATCTTTAAAATCATTTTCATTTGACACAGCTTATTTCAACATCAAATCAACTAAGATGGTAGAATATCTGGGACACCCCCAAATTCTCTTTAACTTTAACTCTGTCGCAAATTTACGACAAGCGAGTTCTCACTTGCCGAGATCAACATTACATTTGACACGCTTCATACTGTACGGGTAGAAGAGTACATTGTAATGGCAATTCTCTTATTATCATATTTGAGGGCCCAGTCAAAAAAGCAGTTGGATGATTGAAACCAAAGCTATCAAAGTATTCATGTTACAAGGGTGTAAAACACACAATGAAGAAAATTTGCTTTGAGGAATAAAATAGTGATTTTACTTTTTTTCCTTTATGGCCTTCTTCTTGAACACTTAGAGATGGACACGCTGACTTCTCGTGTGAAGGCAGCTGTGCTTCGCAGGTCCTCCAGGCCACCATTGAGTCTCTGTTGTCCAGGTACTCCTTTAGTGGGCACATCTGAAACAGATGCTCTGTTGTCATACTGCCAGTCTGACAGGGACATTGGGCCGACTGGCTGATGTGGAACTTGGTGTAGATATGGTAGTTCATTTTATTGTGGCCCGTCCGCAACCTGAAGATTATCACCTGCTCGGTTCTAGACAGCAGATGGTATGGGTCGTTTCTGTTGTATTGTGGGTGTTGTTACATCCACATGCTGCGTTGCTTGGCCTTGATAATGGTGTTGGCACCATTGAAGGTTGTGAACTTGTCTTGTCTGCTCCTTTTCTTATCCCTCCCTTGAAAGAGTGTCTGCAGTCCCGTTGCCCCAAAATACAAATCGTGATCTTAACCGGGTTTTCACATAGGTGATCAAAGAACTGCCCGTGGCTTCTACGGCGAGGTGCATGGAACATTCTGAAATCCATGGAGTGGACCACAAGCGCAACAAAAAACAGCACGATTCTGGGCACTCTTAACCCTTTCCCTTCCGCGAACCGCATTTTGCGGTTCGAAAATATGACGTGCTTGGACTGAGAACCGCATTTTGCGATTCATAAATACTACGGTGATTCAATCCAATTTTTTAAACTAAACGTTAATCATAATCCTATCCACCGCATCAAGAGAGTTCTCTGTTTGTTTACAATGAGTCTACGCGCACTTTTCGTCTTTGTTTCTGTCTTTTGTTTTCATTGTCGAAGTTTGTTTTCA
>JARBEQ010003233.1:0-16467 GCA_030265355.1 Tritonia tetraquetra | reverse complement strand
TCTCTCTCTCTCTCTCTCTCTCTCTCTCTCTCTCTCTCTCTCTCTCTCTCTCTCTCTCTCTCTCTCTCTCACCCACCAAATAGCACTATGTTTGGAAGCACTGTCTCCTCACCATTTTCCGATTTGCCTATCTCTTTTCGTCTATCTATCCGTCTACCTTCATCTATTATCTATCTACCTACCTACCTATTTATCTACCCAATCTAATGTGTCTATCTGCCCACCTGCCTATATATCCATCTAATCTATATGTCGGTCTATCCCGAAATGAATCAATATAACACACAGAAAGTCAAAACTTAAATGGCATTTATAACTTTAAAAAAAAATCAACTGGAAATAATTATCGTTCCAAATTTCGGCCACGTTCAACAATGGAAATATAAATGAATTGATAATTGATTTTCCCTTTGTGCTGCTTTTTATTTATTTGTTCATTTATTTATTCATTTTTAAAATTAATTCATATATTTATTATTCATTTATTACTTCGCTTCTCTTGTCGAATGTTGGTTATACTGGAGGAATGCTCACTCCTTGAGACTCTGTTTCTTTGGCGTTATATTTCTGAAAACTGCACTCTGTTTTGTCCCACGAACATTCCTGTTCCCTTCCTTCGGAGGAGACGTGTGCGTGTGTGTGTTTGCCCTCCGTGGTCGTGGAGTGTTCCTCTGATACCCCACCAATCACTTACCCTTGCCATTCATTGATTTCCTGACCCCCTGACGCACACAGTTTTTCGTGTACCTAATACTTTATGTACGGACCATGTATTGTGTCCTGTTGAAGAGTGTCACTAGATACTTAAGTAGACGGGTTAGGCAATACGATGAATGTGTAATAACAAGAATATGGTGGTCATTCCCACCACGGCTGAAACTAGACGGTTGATTCTAGCCTTGTTGAAAGAAAGAATCGCCATCTTTTACTTTTACTGCTATGTAACGTATTTATGGGTATTGGATACATGGAATATTTGTATTATAAAGCCTTTTATTCAGTGATATGATATCTACGTCTAGACATAGGACACATCAGTGTATTTTCTTTACGGCGTGCCTTTGGGAAACCGGAAGTCATAGAAGTTAATCAGTGATTTTTAAATATATTTGTATGTCTTTGATTTGAGGTAGTCTGGTACTGGTATTGAAAGACGCGGTAGTGTGCTGATATAGCTTTAACTAAGTGCATATTTATTTTGTTCTTTGTTGTTGTTTGTTTATTTTTTAATTATCGTCATGAACTTAGATATGTCACCAAGTAAATACTATAGAGATAAATGGAATGTGTAAAAACAATGTTTAAAAAAGAATGCGCGATGCTAATCGGCATGTATTTATTCAACAAGAAACTTTTGTTTTTGCTCACCTGAGCTATTCCTTTCTTTTTCGTCCGGTGTGCTGTCCAACGGGAATTCTAGAATGATAATATTGTCTGTATAATCAAAGATTCTTTGCCACATTCTTTGGTATGATATCACACGTGACTAAAATAGCGTTTGTCTTTTACTTATTTTGTGTTATATTCCTTTACATTACAAGGAGTAAGTGCTACTTTGTTCTCATGTACTGTAGCCGTATAGTGATGTGGTGTGTTGTGGCACTTTGATTTGTTGTGACAATTATTGGATAGTACAATAGAGTGTGGGGGGTCGCAGTAGCGCAGAGGTACGGTTCTCGCCTCTGAAGCGAAAGATACCGGGTTCGATTCTCGGCAGCGACAAGTATTTTTCTCCTTGAAACTCGGTGAAAACCTTTATGCCACTCCTCTGATCCTATGCAGGTAGGTGGGATCAACAACCTAGTCCTATCGGAGACGGACGATAAACGTGTGCACGTTGCGCATGTTAAAGAACCCTTGGCAGTTAAAAAATCGATAAGAGTAGGCCGCTGTCCGGACAGAATCTATTCCTATCACAAAGGTCACAGTGGGTTGATCACCTGCTTGGCTTAATATCTTGATCCAAAGAAATCAGCCTCATAGTGCTGGCCCTACACTGTGATGGTAAAAGGGAACTGGATAAGAAAGAAGAAAGACAATATAGTGTAAACTGTTCCACACTTAAAGTGGTATCAGGAAATGTGCCAGTGCCAGGAAAGTAGTTGTGATAGCCATAGAGAAACAGAGTGGTATGTAATAGTGGGAATCGAACACACGCCCACCAACGACAACTCCTCGCCAGAGAAAGAGGGTCACATTCTCTACCGACTGAACTATCCGCCGCTCTAGCCATCTCTTTAACTGAAATATGTACAACTGCACATTTACCCTTCGTGATTCCTGGCACACATTCGAATGTTGTAAAAGGGGCCAAATTTTGACAATTGAGTGATGAGATGTTTCCACAAATAAACAGGCACACTGTACGACTTGTTTGTATGAATGTTTGTTTCTTATATATATATATGTTGTGATGAAATGTGCCTCAGACATCTATAACCTATTTATTTTATTCAGTGGGATTGCACGATAGATGTGAATACTCACAGACACCAGCCATGGTCAGAGAATAAGATTTATACATTGTGTAGTGTGTTCAGTTCTTTTCCCTGTCCATCCCCTTTCCCCTTCTTTATGCTCCATACTGCCCTACCTTCCCACCTCCCATTTCCTGTTTCTCGTCTGGAAGAAAAAAGAAAAAGAAAAAAAACCCACCAAAAGTATATATCCCTACCAAATTCATTTGTTTCACCTACCCCATTTCCACCCTCTGTCTCTACAATTCTCCTTTTACACAGACCATGATTATTGAGCCCGCTTAGAAGATGGTGGAAATTCAATTACTTGTATCAACTTATATAAATTACTTTTTATCATTGTTGTTTTGTTTGGGGGTTTTTTGGTGTGTTTTTTTTTTAATTTATTTTTTTGGGGGGTGGGGGTTGATTGATTACACGGTGACAACTCATGCATGGAGAGGCAAAGAGGATGTCACTTAATAGGGATCAATAGTGAAAGTTTGTGTATTGCGCATTCATCTTACACCGAAAGGTACTAAAGGTTATTGATAAGAAAGACGAAAGTTATTAAGTGCAAGGCTTCATTATACAATGCTCTCACCTGTGCCAAAGTTCAGGCTTTTGAATCAGGTGAACAACAACAAATTAATGGCTGGTTCTTGTGATACTTTATGAGAAGTGATTGCATAATACCATATTATATCTTAGACATTTGTGATCTGTGAGTTGTGAAGTGTTCTTGAACCTATTTTACTGCACATTTTTTGTCTAATATGACTTGCTGTGCTTTGAGCAATGAATTCAACTAATATGAAAATGTTGTCTTTGTTTATTTTTGTATTTGTGTGCATTTGAACAAATTGTCTGTTTGGATTCTTATAATTGTAATTTTGTAATTTTGATTTATGCTGGGGATTTTAATAATAGTACTGCTTTTGCCTTTTAATTGGTGATTAAAACACACATGTGTCATCCCACTGTGCCTATGTTGGTATATGGTGATGATTGAGCAAGATACATTATCATGGTCTCATGGAAGTTGATGAAGAGATGATAGATATAAACGTTTAAAAGAAATTAAGCTTTCTATAAATGGCAGAACAGATTGTGAATTGAGAGTCTAGATAATAAGTGATAATACATGTTCTATGAATTGATGGCCTGTTGGATGTTTCTTAGAATGATAATATCAATTGTAGTTTTACTGCATACGTATTGCTCTAAGTTTCAATTCATTTTTTTCTCTTCAAGTCCGAGCAAGAGGTGGTAACACCAGGGGACGTGGCAGAGGCAAGGGAAGGAGAGGGGGCCGAGGCAACAGTCGTGCCAGTGAACCAATCACTATGAAGCATGACACTGTTACAAAGCGAGTGCTTTCTGCCAGCAGACACAAAATGAACGAGCTTAGAAACCAGGTATTTTTTTTCTAGAATATCATTTACGGCCCCTGTGATCAACACCTTATAGTGATACGGTTGTTTGCATATTTCTATCACCATGAGAACTAAGCCAGCTGAAGCAACACTCCTTATAGGGTAACCCTCTACAGTGGGCTGATCCCCTACTTGTCCACATTTACCCAATTCAGAACACAAGAAGTGTATTGAAGGGGGGCGGTTCTCGCTTCTGAAGCGAAAGGTACCGGGTTTGATTCCCAGCAGCAACACTGTCAGGTATTTTTATCCTCGAAACTCAGTGAAAAAACATATTAGCCACTCCCCTGATCCTATTCAAGTAGGTGGGATCAAGAACCTAGTCTTATCGGAGACAGACAATTAAGTCGGAGGTCCTGTATGCACACTGCCCGCGTTAAAGAACCCTTGGGAGTTGAAAATCGATAAGAGTAGGCTGCAAGGCCGCTGTCAGGGCAAAATTAATTCCTACCACAAAGGTCACAGTGGGTTGATCCCCTGCTTGGCTTAATAACTTGATCCAAAGAAACCCAGCCTCATAGAGTTGGCCCTACACTGTAATAGTAAAAGGGAACTGGATAAGAAAGAAGAAAGACGAGAAATATATTGACCTGATACAGAAGGGTTAACCAGGAAATGGTGAAGAAAGAAAAGATCATTATCAGTCAGAGCATATTATCTTCTGTAGATTTCTGCGTATATGTTGTTGCCATCCTTCATGCTTCTGTCACTATCATGCCCATCTATTCAACTATTTTGTTTCCATTTCCTCTCTATCTTCACCTCTCATATGCCGTGTTTGTCTAGTTTTGTCGAAATTTAATTAAGCTGAAATAGTTCAGTTTCTCCTTCTTTATATATCTGAGAAGCCATCGATGTTTCTAAGGATATTTTCATATTTTGCATTAGACCAATGTTCAGTCCAGAACGGGTTAACTTATCATTACTTATTAGTTTCATGCTACCAAAACCGGGTTGAGCTCCAGGCCTGGAGTCTCAAGGGTCTTTAAACTTAAAGATCTTGTCTTTACATTGTTTTAATCAGTTCATTATTATTATCATGTTTTTGTGTATTACAGTTTCTCTGAATTTCTTGCTTACAGGTAGAAGAAATGAAAATCATCATCCGGGACTTGGAGGCAGAAAATAAACTGTTTAAAAAATTACAGTTCAGACAAGAGAAAGCTATCAAATCTTTTGAAGACAAAGAGAATGATCTTCCAAGAATTTTAGATAAACATAACAACGAAGTCAGGTAAAATTTAATCCCATAACAGTTTGTTCTAAATGTATGCATCATGTGTGTGTGCATGTGTGTCTATGTGTGTAGTTGTATTTTTTTCACCTCATTAAGCTCAGAGATATTGAATATCATTGATCTTCAACTTAACATGCTTTTTAAAAAGAAATATTACTTTATTTTGTAACTTTAATTCAAATTGTTGGATTGTGACTGATATTTTACTTGATTTCCTGAAACACAGATCTATGAAAGAACAAAACAGAAAGCTTAGAGAAAGATTTGACAAAACAGATCATTATTTACGAGACGCTGAGGATGAGCTGGAAAGAGTGAAGAAAAGAATGAACAAATATAAGGATATGTGTGAAAAGAAAGAGCTGCTGGAGAGAGATGAGTTAAGTCGGAAGCTGACAAAGGCTGAGATTGATATGGAGGAAAAAGATGTCAAGGTCAAAGTAAGTATTTCATTTTTAATCAGCTATGAGGCACTGAGAGCGTAATAGATAGCATGCTGAATGGTCAGCGAAGTCAAGTAATGGTGGTCATGGTTAGTACTTGGATGTGTGACCACTGGGGATGTCCCAAGTGTCCGGCAGTGTGTCCTTGGAAAGACAATCTACTCTGCTTACCTCCCTTGACTTGGTTGTATACAAGTTCTCAGACAAATGCAGCAAACAATCTTGTCAGAATACAAGTGCTGAAGCACCTAACAGGCAACTCGCACTGTATACTCCTCATGGATACCAGAGGGTACCGGCTTGCCAGGGGTAAACAACATATTGTAAAGCACATAAAGCATGATGAACTTGGTGAATACTGCACAATATAAATACTATGCTTTATGTTTTACTTGATTGAATTTTCCAAAATGTGATGTGTGAGGCTTTTATACACTGCAAGTACAAGATGTTGTTATCAAATCTGATGGACTAGAAGGCATTGCTCTGGAACGAATGTGTAAAAGAAGAAATTCACTAGTTTGTGACAGTGGGCAAGAATTTCTGATTTTGACAAAATTGCCTGCCACTTCTAACCTGAGAGGCAAATTCTCCCATTATCAATAGCTGAGAGGTAGCACTAATTTATTATTTCCTGTTTTTGATTTATACTGCTTATGGTTCCAATAAAGAGTCACAAAATTCTCTGCCCCTTAGAATTTCCTGCTCTGTGCTGAGCCATGCTTGGTGGTCTGGTTGCCTATTATGTGGGTATCTTGTGTCCCTTTCATGGCTGAACATGGGGTCGGTCCCAACACTGCTTTGCATACAGTATTAACAAGGTCAATCAAACAAACACATTCTTAAGAGTCACAAATGATTGATCTTGAATCCTTTTGTTGAACTTTAGCAACTGGATTAATAAGAAATTGATTTTTCTCTTCTTTTTTCTAAATAGACATTTGCAGGGCATGCATGAAATAATCTGTTAATCATTTTGCTTCTCCCACTAACCTCTAATTTCTCTCCTTCTGAATCTTGTTTATTTATCCATCTTTCACCAAGTTTACTTCCTTCTTTCCTACTGTTCACCCGTATATCATTTGTAATCGTTCAGAGCTATATCAGCCGAATGTCTGTACTCCTTTATAAATTTCATTTTTAAAATCACACCTTTTGCACATGTTGTTTTAAAAAACAGGAATTGGAGAGGCATATGGAAATCTTAAAGAAAAACCATCGACATGAGTTGGGCATTGAAATGGCCCGGCAGAGGGATTACAAACGCCAGATTGAAGAATTAACACATAAACATGACAATGTGGAAACACAGCTTAAGGTATTTATTGACACCTTTGTATTCTGTTTATTTGTTTATCTTTATGAGCTGCTTTTTGTCTGTAAAGGGAAAAGGAAGAAAGTAAATGCTTTCCACAGAAAACAACTCTGAAGGATTCTCAACATGATATGCCTCACAAAGATTACAAACAAATCATTATACAAAAAATGCAATGAAAGACCTTTGTCTCTCTAGACACTGGAAAGCAGATGGCGATTATTTGGACATATACTACGAAGAGACATCGAAATACCGGTCAATAAAGCTATGACATCATTTTTTTTACCAAATCTGGCGACAGATTCAAAGGAAGACCAGTGACAACAATACACACGGTCATCATCAGAGACCTCACCTGTCTCAACAGCAAAACACTGAAACCCCACTTCAAAGAAGACCTTGCCTTCAGACGATCAATTGTGCAAGACAGAAAACGCTGGCAAAAACTAATATCAAAGATTAGAAAAGCAGCCGAGGCGTCACAGTCAAAGCACTGAAACGTGAAAGGCCCTCTTCATTCATTATGTCTCTAAAACAAATGAAAAAATAAAACAGTTGCTGTTGAACTTTAGGTTAAGTTTTACATCTTGAAATGGAAAATTTCAAAACATTCATAAATCAGAGAGTCAGCTTTGCGACTACATTGATTAATGATTTTTAAAAGATGTTTTTTTTCTACCTTTGTAAGTGCTGTTTTTGTTGTATAATTTTTGTTCTATTTGTCACAACATGGAATACAGAGATTATTAGACATTTTTCGTCCCTCTTTATATCATCGCTGACAAATTTATAATGCTTTTTTTCCTAAATTTATGATAAAATTGTAACTTCTTTGTTACATGTCTTTGATTTTATTGCACTTGTCAAAGCTCACAGTTTTAAAACCCATTTAAAATCGAAGGTTACTTTTGTTGCCCAGAGCGGTAGAACCTCCCAGTGTTTATCAATTACTGAGGAGGTACCCAAAAAAGGGTACAGTCATTTGTTTATTGGCCTGTCTTTGATTAATACTGCTCAGTGTATTGCTCATGGTGCCAGTAAAGAGTTGTGGACACAGTGGGCTGATCACCTGCTTGTCTGAGATTCTTTGATCCATAGAATTTCTGGCTCTGTGTTCAGTTGTGTTTGGTGGTCAGGGTGCCTGCATTTATGGCTGAACACAGGGTTGCCCCTAGCACTGCTCTGCTGTATTAGTATTAGTAGGGTTTGATCAAACAAACAAGGTTACTTTTGTTATCCACTTAATCGTGTTGCAAAAAATTTCACCTTTTTTTTCCATCAACCACATAGTGAATGATATAAATGAATTGAAGGGGAGTAGGCACTAGAAAATGATCAAGCAAGGTAGGAAAATGTTTTAAGTGCCAGAAAAACACAGAAAAAAAGCCATAGAAAGAAAAGTGGAAAAGTCGACAGTGGGAATCGAACCCACACCACGGCATATGACAACACCGCCTAGCCGGAGACAGAGGCCACGCTCTAACCAACTGAGCTAATTAGCCACCCTTTGCTTGATAGTGAATGATAGACTTTTTTTAATAGCATTTCTTCCAAATGTTTAATTATCATAATGCAAGTAGAGTGGGTTTTTTCCCTTTTGTTAGGGATTTTAGGGCATTTTTGACACATTAAGATCATACCAATATTGGCTCTTTTCATCAGAAGAAAATATTAAAAGATCTAGATTATTGCTGATAATAGAAAGGATATTTACATGTTATCCTTTGATCGAAAAGGTGTGATATCTTACATGGATTTTTCAATTATATTTTTTCCTCAGGAAAAAGCAAAACAGTTGGAGTACAAGAATATCTACTCACAAAGTATAAACATGGCATCTACACAAGACATTTCAACGATTGGCCAGTCACCTGGTCGGAAGTTGAAAAAACAAACATCTCTTACAGACCTGACTCCTCGAGACAAGGCAAAGTTTTATGAGGAGAAGAGAAGGGAGGAAGTTCGCAAACAGAAAGAGGTGGGTTGATAAATTTAGGAGGAAAATCTGTCGGGTCTTTTTCGTTAAAAGAACCAATTTTTATTGACTGAACAAATGTTTTTTAAAAATAAAATATGAACTAACCAATTTTGTTGCATCATCTCTTTAAACCAAAAAAACACCCGTCTCTATCTGTTCTTATTGTGATATTACCATTTGGCTTATTGTAACATCAGTTAATGTGAATTTAAAAAAATAAAAATAAAAACATTATGGAATTAATGGAGACTATATTCTTTAACCCTATGTTACATGATATGTTGCCACATACTCTTTTAAGAGGAATTCATTTTACTGACTGCCACCCTTCAATGACTATCAGGCAAAAATAAAAAATAATAGAATTACCAATTGGAATGTGTTATTAGAAGTCATGATAACACATTATTTTGTGATCATTTATTTCTTTTGCTTGGAAATTTAATTCTGTCAATAAAGGGATAACAAATATTATGTTAAAGAAATGTTTCATTGTTTAAACTTACAGGTCAAAGCTGTGCAAGAAAAGAAGAAGAAAGAGAAATGGGAGAAAGAAGAAAAACAGAAGGAGAAAGAAAGGCCAAAGTCAGAAAGCCCACTCCATGCCCCTGAGTTCAATTTTAAGAGCATAGACAAAAGTTTAGAAGAGAGAGAAAGGGATCTGAAAATGAGGAATAGTTATAAAGAGGAGCAAGAAGCATATCGAAGGCAGAGTGAGAAGGAACAACAAGATCTTTTGGATCGGAGACAGGTTTGATATTTTCTATTATGTTCAAGGTCAGATTTTGTTGCAATTTTATGGGGGTGTGAAGAAAGATTTTGACAAAAACATAGATATGCAGCATAGTCTTGAAAAAATATTTTGACATTGATGTGAATATAAACAAGTTTTTAAGTATCAACACAGAAAGATGGTTTTGACAATTTGATATATGGGTATGTGTGCAATATTGACCATTCATCCTTGTCAGACTAATGAGGACTTGACTGAATGGGAAATCAAACATAAAATTTTGATAATAATGCAGTTGTCAACCTTTTTCAATGCAATCGAATTTTGCTAACAAAGGTAAGTTGTGACTGATTTTTTTGTTCTCATTTCTTTTGGGAAATAATCAATATTTATGTTTCTTGTTGTTTTTAAGGAATTGGAAAGGAGACAAGAGCAAGATAGATGGAAACAAGAAGAACAAAAGAAAGAACAGAGACAAAGAGAAGACAGAGAACAAGAGGAAAGAGAACGAAAACAGAGGGAGGGAAGAGAAAAAATAGACAGTGAGAACAGAGAACGAAGAGACAGAGAAGAAAGAGAGAGAAAGGAAAGAGAGGAAAGTATGAGGAAAGAAAAACAGGAAAGAGAGAGAAGAGATAGGGAGAGAGAAGAGCAAGAGAGGAGGGTTCAACTAGAAAAAGAGAAGCTAGATAATGACCCTTCACTAAGAGAGGAACGAAGAAAGAAAGATGAACTTCTTAGGAAACTCCAAGATATGGATAAAATTGGTAACAACCCGAGTCCAAAGAAAGAGCCAGAACCATTTTCATTTGGTAGTAAAGAGAATACAGGAGGCTACGACACTCCTGGCAGCAAAAAAAGTGATCCAAAGGAATATTCTTTTACTAAACCAGTCAATAATTTACATAAGGGAAAGCCATCTCATGAAGATGTGACCGTGCCGTACATTCAACGCCACAGACATAGACTGTCAAAAGACGATGATGACAATGGAGGTTATCAGCCTTCCTTCGGTGGTGGTCGAGGGGGAGGAGCTTTCAGTTCAAAAACAACAACCAAACCCCTGTCTCTTTTTGACGATGAGTCATCCTCTACATTAAAGTTTGACACTTCCTCTAAAAAGACAGAAAAGTCCACAAACTTACTTGAAAATCTATTTGGGCCTACTGCAGGCACTAACAACACATCTCAACAATTGTCCAAAGGACAAGAGAATGAGACTTTCTTCATTACATCTCCTACATCGAAAAGAACAAACAATACAACCGCTACATTCCCATGGGACACTGTGTCCAGCCCAACTAAAAACAATGCCCCTAGATCAAATTTTGACAGTAACCGTGGTGGTTCTTCAAATTTATTTGGTGGAGGAGCTGCTATCGTCGATGATGATATATCTCCAAGCAGCAACAGAGCTTTACCACGGCGAACACGCCAACAAAATGTTAGTACTTTCTCTGCCAAGCCTTCTGTCACTGCAGTTGATCCATTTGACGATGAAATCGAAGAAGTTGTGTTGTGAACCCAGTTTTCAAGTGTATAGAATAAAACATGTGTATATAGATATGTTTATTTCACACAGTTAGTTCACAATGTGATAATATGCATCATTTCTTACAAATCCACATTCATTTAAGTGTGTGTGTGTGATTATGATGAAATTGTGTATTACGATTACAGAACTGACAAAATCTGAAAATGGTCAAATCTGAATAATGTTTAGCATAATACTTAAAGTTATCTGTGATTTTACAAAACTTTCTCTTTCATAACAAATTGTACAGTCATAATAGTAATAGATAAATTACGCAATATGTATGAGGACTTGGATTTATGTCATTTAGTATTTATGTAAAATGTGTAAATTATACATTAAACCCATAAATACACAATCAGATCTTTACAAAGTTCTAAAGGCGGTTCAACAGAGCCATGAAAACTCTGAAAGCCCCGGAGAAAAATCCTCCAGAACTCAAACCTGGACCTCCATGTCCAAAGTCACGTGTCTTGACCACTGAGCTGGGGACGCCCCTGACAATCAGATTTAATTCATTATCTACTGACACAGTGGGCGGATCACCTGCTTGTCTGAAATCCTTGGACCCAAAGCATCAGACATGTTTATTGACCACACTTTCATATTGTGCCATTCACACTGCCATTTTTAGTGATAAGTAAGAAGATTTTCAATAGAATTCAAGGTGATGTGCACTCATGCCAACCATACATCCACTTTACAGGGTTCTGTGGTTGTTCAATTAGTTGTAGTACATATTCTTATGACAAGTAAGGACTTGTCACTGTGCATGTTTTAAGGAAATATGAAATATAAAAACTGATTTGTCCTGTTTCGTTTTTTTCTGTTTCGATTTGCTGATTTTCGTCTAAGATGAAGAAGCGAAGATCAGGACTGCAATTTTGTTCTTTATACTGCCAAAGCTTGCATGTGCAGTTTGTAAAATTCTGAGATACCTAATCTGCTAATCATGGAAGTTCTGTTACACTTTCCACTACTCTGGATTATGACCATGAAATTTGAAATTCTTTGTTGTAGAGACCTTGATCATCAGTAAACAATACTCTTTTACAGTATTCATGAGAAGTTAACGACAAAAGAAACCAAAGATTTCAAAAGGCATAAAATCAAATTTGTTGTGATGATATTGCATTGTAAAGATTGGTGTCAATGGAATGAAATACTTCATTCTGGAATAGCAATTAAGCAAAATTTTATTGATTGTGTTTCCTATCCTCTCATGATTATTTGATCACATTTTATGACATTAAAAAAATATCAGACACTTAAAAAGTGTCTTATCTGTCTTTAACCATATATGAAATTTTTGGCAAATCACAAAGATTCTATGAATAAGTTTTTTGGGGGTAATTAGCATCAACCTAAAAAATGTGTTTTCTATCTATACATGTGAGCATTAAAAACCCATCACCTTTTAAACTGTCCACAGCATTTGAAAATCTGCTTCAATCCATAAGTTTGGGGTTTTATAAGATAGACAATTTATTAATCTTTTAGTGGTAAAAAATGGACATTTACCACTACTCTAGACATTGATGGGAGCATTTTTGGTCATGGTCCAAAATCAGTTTTTTAAGTCATTTTGTTTTGTAACGTTTGTGATTTCCCCTGGTGTGTTCCATTGCCTGGCATCAACATGTTGAAACGGTTTTCGTGTGAGAAGACAACCGATCTCCATTCGTGTCTTGTCCAGCGAATATGCTATTGACACCATGCCATTCTGCTAAGTCTTTGGTGCTGGGTAATGATACAATCTATGGGCGGTCACACAGAGAAAGCCCTTTAAAAGACATCTGTTTCTCAAGCCTGCCACTCACGTTATGGCTGGATGGTTTGTTGAATAAACGATCCGTCGTGGTCCCTGCATCACATGAGCCATGGCTCTTGCTGATTCTGTAAGTTTTGCAGTCAAATAAAGCGATCTTCACAGTGGGTTGATCACCTGCTCGGCTTAATATCTTGATCCAGAGAAATCCAGCCTCATAGTGCTGGCCCTACACTGTAATGGTAACTGGGGAACTAGATAAGAAAGAAAGAAAGATAAAGCAATCTTGATCAGGGTGGTAACTCTTAGCTGGCCAGGTCTTAGGTGATCAACAACTGTTCCTATCTCTTGGAATTGATGATTAAGACTATCTATTGTCGACTGATGACAATTAATGACATTTGCATCCTGTCGTGTACTAATCCCAGCCTTTATCATACCGACGATGTTGTTTTTCCTTCTCTGTGGTAGTTGGTCGACAATTATGCCAATGATCGTACTTGTCAGATGTTTTAAAGTTTTATATAGCCGGAATAACTAAAGGATGCCATTTTCCTTATTTTGCACGTGCAAAGGGGAATGATTTGTAACTCACACATTTTAAAAAAATAATCTGTAGTGTCCAATGACAATCATGGACACAATAACACTCACCCCTATCATCATTAAGCACTTAAGATAAAAACATGCTTTTGATGCGTTTTTAATGCTCGCTAGTATATTTTGTTGTGTCCAAACAAGCCAAAAAAGGTTTCTTTTCGGATGTTTCTTTGTCTGTATTTTGCTTTGACACAACAATTTATTTCTTTGTTCATTTTCTCTCCATGTATGTCTGTGAATGAGAGATTGGGGCTGATAACATCTGAAGCCAGACTGAATGAATAGAATTTTGTTGAATCAAACCTGCTGTGAAAACAGACAATATCTCATTTAGTGGTTAAAATCAATTTTGGATGCTTGTCAAATATGATTCATGAATTTTCACTTTCTTGTTTTAAGTTTAATTATTCTGTTTTAAAGCCTCTCTAAAATCCCGCCACTCGCTTACATGCAAGCATGATGACTGACATGTATGTGTGACAAGATGTGAAAATGGGTGGTGAAATTGAACAAACGTTGGAGGTAACACAAGTCAAAATGCATGGCATGATGAGACCAAGTTTTCTTTGGTGTTCTTACGTCAAACCATCATGCCTTTGGCATGCCAATTAGATCATGCTTGCTTGTAAGTGAGCGTGGGCATAAAATGAGCTATCAAGATCACACTTCACTCCACTTCAAATTGTTACAGAATTCATGATGCTGTATTCTACCTGTATATGACCTTTATAACAGAACTTGGTGAAATGTCCCTTCGGCCTTATCTTGTACTTGTGCATGATTTTATTATTATCATGAGGTTTTTATGAATTTTTTGGACAAGAAAATATTTTACAAAGTAAGAAATACGTATTGAATAGTTGTTGTCTGTTTGCACTGAGATAAAGGTAACTAATTTGACAGTCAGACGCATTTTACACAACTGACTTACAAGCATTTTTACAGATCTCTATGTTAAATGTTATATGTCCATTGTGTGCGTTGTTCATTAGCTAGGAAAGGTTTTAACCTGAAACGTTCTTCGTCACTGTCCTTTGGAAATTATTTTCATTTATAAGTTTACTCTTTGTAACTAATTTGATTAACGTCATGCATGTGGAATGAAATTGCCATTTATAAGACATAGATAATATCACCTATAAGAAATTGCACCAACGCTCTAAAACGTAAAGTCATCACCTCACTTCACATCTTTCTAGATTCACTTTTGCTTTTATTGCCTTGTGGCCCATGACTGAACTGCATATTGATGTCGTATCTGATACTATTGTGCAGATGTTGATGTCATCAAGTACAGTGCAAAGGAACTTTTATTAATCAGGACACTGGTTTTAATAACAATGTAATTGAGGCTATATGTGATAATCAAATAATTTTCTGAAAAATAAATTTAATGATCTGGTGCTAAAGGTGATGCTGTCTTATTTATACTTAAATATAAATATATAGTATGAATATATTTTCTATTTATAATTGCATAATGATTATGACATATTTCAATGATTGCATACTTCACATTGTAACAACTATTTTTAGCTACACTACAAATGAACAGTTTGTAAATACTATGTTCTTTGAAATATTACAGTAACTGACATAATCATAACAAAACAATGAAATGATGCACAACAAAGGTTATCATAGTTTCGAAAATTTTATTCCTATCAGGTATGGATTGTCTGCTTTGGTTTCCTTGTCTTTATTAAGCTCTATCTAAACAATTTCAAGGCCTCTGAATGTTTGAAAAATGATATAAACAATTGCTCCAGTTACTATGATGATTGTATTTATCATGCCTAGTCCGTCCATGGTTGTTTAACAGTGATGAGGTGAACCACTTATAATGTCATAACACTGGTGTCAAGGTTCAAGAGTGTGCTATTGTCTTGTTTTAACTCCCTAGTTACTGAATGTGTTCAATAGCACATCTTTTGGCTGCTGATTCCTATATGGTGTTCTTTAAAACTATTGCATCTCATGCATTTTCAAAGTCACAAAATTTGGATTCTATGGAAAAATGATCAGGCTGTCTTGTAGAGAAATTTCAGACATCTATAAGTATAAATGTTTTATCATTAGAGTTTTCAAACTTTAACTATTTATTTTTCACCCATCTGTCTGGTAGTCTCAGTTTTTGAAGACTCTAACACTGATCTCGTAATTGTTGACGATAAAATCAACATAATCATTCGGTTTGGCATTTATATAAAAAGAATAAAGGTATCTGAATGTAAACCACTAGGAACTCGTGAAGAAGAATGGGTTGAGTGAAAATATTTAAGAGAGTGTAAAGAGAAGAAAACCTGACAGGAAAATGTAATGCACACATCAGTGGGTAATAAACACCTGCAAGTGGCTAAGCAAAAAAGTTCATGGGGATACAAACAAAAATCATATAAAATGACAATTGATAAAGAATTAAAAAACAATAACATACACAGGTAGAAAAATGAATGGATGAAGCAAAGATGGAGTTTCAAGTGGATATCTATTCATGCAGTGAGTAGATATGTAATCGGGTGAGTATCTTTTACCTGCGAGTGGTGGTAAAGGTTAACAGATGCAAAGAGGACAAGTTGTAATACAGCCAGTTGACAAAATATATTATCTGACACCAAAAATTACCGATGACTCATAAAGACAAAAATAAATTTTTGACAATTTTCTCAGGTTATTCATTTGTTGAACTGAAGAATAAAATTAACCTCTTTCAAGTAACTTCCACATAATATTATGTTATCCTACTTTGTTGGATTTTTGGTTTTGTTATTTATTCGTCCTCAATAGTTTGTCTCCTTTATTGTTGTCTAGGGTTTTTTTTATTTTATATATTCTATATTACGTAATTATATATATATCTTTCTTTCTTATCCAATTCCCTTTTACTATTACAGTGTAGGGACAGCACAATGAGTCTGGATTTCTCTGGATCAAGATATTAAGCCAAGCAGGTGATCAACCCAC
>JARBEQ010003122.1:0-16467 GCA_030265355.1 Tritonia tetraquetra | reverse complement strand
TTCTCTGGATCAAGATATTAAGCCAAGCAGGTGATCAACCCGCTGTGGCCTTTTTGTGGTAGGAATTAATTTTGCCCAAACAGCGGCCTTGCGGCCTACTCTTATTGATGTTTAACTGCCAAGGGTTCTTTAACGTAGCAACGTGCACACAGGACCTCAGAGTTTATCGTCCGTCTCCGATAGGACTAGGTTCTTGATCCCACCTACCTGAATAGAATCAAGGGAGTGGCATATAGGTTTTCACAGAGTTTCAGGGAGAAAAATAACTGACGCTGCCGGGAATCGAACTATGTACCTTTCGCTTCTGAGGCAAGAACCGTACCTCTGTGCCACTGGGACCCTTTAAAGAATTTAACTACGGCAAGTAAAAGTTTTGCGATGTTTCGAAAAAAAAAAAAAAAGAATGATTCCGATTCAATCAGAATGAGTGGCAGCTCTGTATCTTACTCTTCTGTAAACAACAAAACAGCTAAGAAAGAAGGTAAAAATAAAATACATAAATATCATGATTTGATCATGCTTTGCAAAAAAAAATTATAAGAAATCACAATTCAAGTCTTCTAATGTATACTTTCCACAATCTGTGAACACACAGAAACCACACTATATTATAAAATTATGAAATGAAATATAGTACAAATAGAATGCAGTCTTATAATAATTTTCTTTTACATATAATTTTTCTAACCCCGAAAACTTTCTTCCAAAGTGATCATGAAATAGATTGTATTTGTAACAGCACATGATTCATGCTGTATCAATAGTTTCACGAGGGAGATGTGGTTTCATTCTGAACTCAATCAAATAACTCGATACAATGGGGAAAAAAATACCCAATGTGTAAAAAAAATTGTAATGCAATTTCCAATGACGTAAATCTTGTAACCAAGCAGCTCCATTTGTCTTCACAAACTTATTATACTTTCAATGAAAAATTTTTTGTTATCATGTTCTTCATAGAAAATTAAGGTCCATGTTTTGTCATTAAGAGTAAAATTTTACCTTGCCCTAGGATATAAAGAAGAGGATTAATTAATTTTGTTTAATGTTAAACATATTCCATTTGGCCACCGTGCTCAATATAATAAAGAAAAATACTATATAGTAAAAATAATGAAATATAGTAGCTGAGGACAAAAATGTATCCAACTCGTGTTGCTGGACCATGTACAGAGGTCTGAGTCACAAAGATACATTACTTTACAATTTTATATAACACCAGATTTCTGAAAGGAAATAAACAATAGGACGCCCTTTGTCTACACCACATTCATATAAAAGATAACACAGTGCTCTCTAGGATTCCTAATCCAAAACATTTCCAGCTCTAATGGTTATCCCATTGGGAGGGGGAATGAACAACACATACTCTCGCTGTCGGATTTTAAGCTTACAAGTGACATTTTTTAATGTTCTTCCTTTCATGATGCACATGTATGTTTAGACAATTAAAATCTGAGGTGGGAAAACGTGTACGAGACAAAACTAGGCATTTTGATTGGATGACACATTTTCCATTCAAAAGAGGATGTTTTCCAAATGATAAGATGTCTTTTGGTTGAAAAGTAAAAAGTAGATGAGAAAAATGTTTTCATTGTGCGTTTATAATCCGACAGTGACAATATCATAAATAAAAATCTCTTGTAAAATTTTGAGAATTGTAACTTGAAGCAGATTCAAGAAAACAAAACAAATGTATTTGCTTACTTGAGCAATATAAAATATAAAAACAGTTTAAATCTTTCAATCAAGAAAACAAACGTTCAATCACTAGATCTACACCTGATAACATAAAAAGACAAACAAAATGCAGTAAACAACGGCAATATATTGAAAAGAAATAACTGTATCTTTCATTACACATTAAACATCTGATCTGACGGAGTTATGAATACTAACTCCATACAACAGAAATGTACATTAAAATCATGGCAATATAATACAACACAAAATAGAAAACCATAAAATTACAACGTAATCATTCTAATTAAATCTGGCAGTTTTTCTCACTTTGAACTGACATAAAATCAAAATTTGAAAGGCAAAGTTGAAAATGGCATGCCTGGACTTAATGCAATGAAGTGTCATACTTTAAATATGAAATGCTTGAGGTAAACGGTTTAGAAAAAAATCATACTTCAAAGAAGGTTCCTTTCTATAACATACTATGTAAACTCAAAAATGCTCCTCATGATTGTCACATTTAAAAAAAAATAGGCAACAGGAATTCCTTAGATAAGTGTTAATTCATTAATGATAATGCAATAGATGGCAATCCATCAAAAACAAGATATGAGACAGTTTCCATTCATGCTGAAAACAGGAAATATAATCACAGATACTCAAGTGTGATACCGAGTATTACAAGAACAAATATAAAAACCCTTGAAAATGTGCAAAAATAACAAAAACCATGTCAAACAAAAAACATATCGACTTTCTTATCATAAAAATAGGAAAAAAATGTCAATCATCATAATACTATTCCTGCCTCTTCGTCTTAGTATATATATATTCATTTGTTTTACATAACACTTATCTTTATCTTTTAATGCAAGTGATAACTGATGTCAAACACACAGAGAATATTTCAGATCTTCATGAATTCTAATCTATAGATGTTGCTGGTTAACAAAATGCAAGTGAAAGTCATTTCGGTCAGCACAAATCTTGTGACAAATGCTGCACTGCCACGGACTCATTTCTCCATGCAGAGACTTGTGCAGAAAGAAGAGGCCTCTTTCTTCAAAGCTTATCCGACAGTGCTGACAACGATAGAGACTTCCCTGGGACTCGTAATAGACCAAAAGTTCTTCGAGTGAAGGGGGTTCGCCTGATAGCGTCGTGCTGTTATGCTGCACACCAACATCCTCTTTCAACTGATAACGAGAGAAAACAACATGTTTTTCAACCCATTAGTGTTTAAACTTCAAGAAAGGAAATTACAGGATTGTACATGGAAACATTTTATAGAGGTTTTTAAAAGAGGAAAATATTTTTATCCGAGATGTGGAAATAATATATTTCTCTCTCTCTCATGAGGGGAGGGAGAGTGAGAGAACAGTTCAAACAGTTCGTAAAATATAACGGCCAGGTGCAATATTCAACTTTTAAAAATCCACTTTTCATGAAAGATTGTGAGTTTGATTGCACACCAGTGGGCAGTGTCGGAGGATATGAGCACATGACTGACTTGACTTAAGAACCATCTTTAGCGTGGTGGCTAATTAGCTCAGTTGGTTAGAGTGTGGGCTCTGTCTCTGGCTAGGCGGTGTTGTCGTACGCCGCAGGGTGGGTTCAAATCCTACTGTCAACATTTCACTTTTCTTCTTCTATGGCTATTTTTCCAGCACTTCCACATTTTCCTTCCCTGCTTGAAACTATTTCAAGCGCCTGCTCCCCTTTAAATCATTTACTTTCTTTCTTCTTTCTTATCCAATTCCCTTTTACCATTACAGTGTAGGGCCAGCACTATGAGGCTGGATTTCTCTGGATCAAGATATCAAGCCAAGCAGGTGATTAACCCACATAAATCATTTACATGAAAGATAAATTACAAAGATATAGAGTCATTTATTTGGCAGCTTTTACCTACCTTGGGCTTTGAAATGCTGATGCTTAGTTCAGGGATTTCTCGTGAACGCTGTACCCAAGCCTGCAGCGATGAGAAGAACTCTGTCAGATTACTGGTAGAGTCTGCAATGGATCTGACATGTTCAGGAGGTGGGCCGCTGTGGCGCATGGCATTCATGGAAGTCAAAGAATTGGCACGCCTTGCCGGAGGCATGAATCGCGGTCCCATACCATATTTATTTGCCATAGAGTCAATGCCTGGGATAGGAGACATGATTTTACCACTTGAAGACAATGGTAGAGGACTTATCTGGTCAGGGTCTGATGTATTAGAGTATGAACGAGCCAGTGCGGTGGAAAAGGGAGGCAATCGCTGTCGTGAAGAATTTGAGGTATTGGAAATGGTAGAGGTAGGCGAGCCGTGGTTGAAATGGGCTTCTCTTTGAGGAGACATTTGATGATACAGATTCTCTCCAGGGAAATGAATTCCTCCGGGAGATAGGGGTTCCTGTTTAACTTCTAAGCCATAGTGGCCCTGTCCACGACTGGCAAGCTGGGTACATATTGTATCAATGCGACGCATGGGATCAGACTCAAGACCAACTGATCCTGACAGAGACACCTGGTGGCCCGGAGATTTGTCAGGCGATGTGAGCGTTGGGCTGGGAAGAGTCATTGATACCTAAAAAGATAACCAAGAATTATTTCTTATTTCATACAACAAATACTAATAATACCAACATTAAATGTGACATGGAAAGGACACTAGCATTTTTATAAGTAGCCGAGCTAATGCAATATAAAGCACCCCAAAAACCCAGAGAGTTAAAACAAATGTCCCCCCTTCATCTAAACACTGCAACTTTGAATCCACTCAGTCTTGGATGTCCCCATAACAAGAGTGTAATAAACATTTCTGAGTGTGCAAAATAATAGAAAAGAAAATGAGAGAGAAAGAAATAGAAAGGCAGAGAAAAAGAGAGATAGATAGAGAGATAGAGATAGAGAGAGAGAGAGATAGAAGAGAGAGACAATATTCTGACCTGTGTTGGCATTTCACCATTGTCACTGTCCATGCTAGAGGAATAGCGGCGAGTGTCATATGTAAGAAGCTTGTGACTCTCTTGCAAGTGAGTGTTGAGGGCTTCCACATTAGTTGCTGTAAAGGGGCATTGACTGGAAAAACAATTAGTAATATAAATATTTTAAGTCTTGAAATTTAACAATAACAGTACATATTACAATAGCTTCCACCATATATAACAACCCCTCCCCCTACTACCAGAAATAGATATCTTGGGAGACACAGTATTCATTTTTTTAAAACCTTTGCTTTGTTCTAATTTTTTATCTTCACAATTTATTGAGAATAGCTTGACAACATATTTTAGCCAACTTTTAAGTTAGACAATAATTCTTCCTGAATGAACAATACACTGAGCAGTATTAATCAGACAGGCCAAGAAACATATTACCGTAACCCTTGTGGGCACCCCTCAGCAATTGATATAAACTGGGAAGTTCTACCAATATGGGCAGACTATCAATTGTACAGACCTGTAAATGGCCGATCACCACATTGTCTGAACTTTTTTCTCGTCTGATAACACAAAGAATAATCAGAAATCGCTTTAAATAAATATATGTGGAATAATTGTACCCTTATCAGAAGCTTGGAAACAATTCAACAAGACCTCACAGACAAAATCGAAAAC
Source organism: Tritonia tetraquetra (assembly GCA_030265355.1). Classification (NCBI taxonomy): domain Eukaryota; kingdom Metazoa; phylum Mollusca; class Gastropoda; order Nudibranchia; family Tritoniidae; genus Tritonia; species Tritonia tetraquetra. Next base: position 11,179 of record JARBEQ010003122.1, on the reverse strand, counting down.
AAGAATGAAGTGAGATTTCAAAGTTGGTGCAAAAACGTTTTTGTTGGGTGGTGCGAAAAATAGAAGATAATGTTATTCATTCACATGTTGCTTCGTAGATTCGTACATTCATTCGCAATTATCTTCTCAGAAAACTGCCCCGACAATCATTGTCTGTAGAAACCGAGCGAGACGAGTTCAGACGTCAGAAACACTGATTGGCCAGGGCAAGGGCAGCGCTAAAAATATCTCATGACATAGGTCTACCAAGGTATCGTGAGTTGACTGTGCCCCGTGGTTGCATATTCGGTCGCATTAGTGTCAGAAGGAAAAACTGTGTCTGAGCGAGTGACAAGGATAAGACTAAATAGTCAAAATAACTTAAGTAGTCTTCTTTAGATTGTTGGAATTTTGCTAATTGTCTGATTGTAATAATTGTAAAGGTCTAAACAATAAACCGATTTAATTCAACTTGAGAAACCAAATGAAAAATTGCCTTCGCAGACAATAAAGATTTATTATTATTATAATAAAGAGCTGAATTTAAAGGCATTCTTGCAAATGAATATTTAAAAAGTATTTGATAAACTCATCCCATTCATACCTTACAGTGAGTTAACTCATTCCATCTGTAGTGATGACTGAGTATTTGATCAATGTTCCGACCTCCTTCTTCAAAATATGAACGTATTTTCGGAAATTTTTGTTTCGTTTCGATAGAATATTTAGTAGAACATGTATTTATAACTTCGGAGTTGAATCTAGTTTCATTTTCCCACACTTTGTCTTCATTCTTTGTGTTGACATTCGAGTGATAAGACCTGTTGCTAGAAATCTAGAGAAACGAATTGAAGAATGGCTGAAAGATTATCGAAACAACCTAGATCATTCAATCTTGAGGAGGCAAGTACTTTCTTCAATGAATCAACAGACAATAATAGTGATGTAGGAGGTGATGACAGTTGTAATTTTTTTTTGTCGGGAGGTGAATTGGACCGTGGTAACTCATCTTTGGAGGTAGGAATTTTTTTTCCATAAAATAAATTCACCGATATATATAGAGCCTCTCTCTTTGCTTAGTCCCCTAAACCCTCCATTGTCAATCGAGAAAAAAAATTATTTCCCCTTCATTTTGGTACCAAATATATATGTTATAGGTATTCCTATTTTACTTAATGCATTGGTATACTTTTTGGGTAGAGGGTAAGAATTTTTGTCTGCCTGAAAAATGCAATTACGGCAAACCAGGGTATTTTATGAAATATTTTATTCTTTGTCAATTTAATGTTTGACCTTCTGCCTTCTGACAAAATGCTTTTGTCTCAATAAACAAAATTGTTTTTTCTGATACATTGAAAGATCAAAACCTGACATTGAAAGGTAAACCCAGAAATGATAATGAAAGAAAGAAAGAAAAAGACCATTACCTTTTAAAATCTTGGCTATAATTGCATCAAATCATACTAACCTGCAAGACAGAATATTGGCAGTGGGATGAAGTTTTAAATGGCGTTGAAGTTGATCATCTCTATCAAACCTTTTGTTGCAAATACAACAACAGTAAGGTTTCATGTGAAGAAGACGGTGTTGAAAAAGATTGGAACGGGCAGCAAATCTTTTATCACACAGGGTGCAGGCATATGGTTTGATGCCAAAATGGATATTCTGATGCTCCAGCAAGATATTCTTGTAACCAAACCGACGATGACAAATATTACATTCAAAAGGCTTCTTTTTCTCATGGGTCAGTTGTATGTGGCGAGTAATAGCTGCCTTGGACACAACCACCTATTCAAAATGAAAGAGTATGAAATGAATTTAGTAAAAACTTCAATAATTGACCATCAATCAATCAATAATAAACACCCCCCCGCCCCCCCCCCCCCCCCCAAAAAAAAAACAAGCAAATCTAAGAAACCTAAAAATAATTTTACTGCAGAAAAAAGCAGAACACGGGTATTCCAAAATTTTTATATCTTGATAACAGCAAATTTTCATAGAAATTCAATATCTAAGAAAAATATATGTTATAAGGGGTAAATGAATAAGTTTGTGTAAATCCCACTATATTTTGAACGTCCAAAAAGACAACTGTGTCTTACCTTTCCACACATTGAGCACACATAGCGATCTCCTTGTCTTGTGTACGCTAAGGATGAGAGACTGGTGTCCGTCCTCTGTAGTGAAAGATAAAAACAATTTGATTTTTTTTTTAATAATAGATTTTGGAGTGTCAGATAGTTTATTCTAGGACAAATTTTACAATCCTAACTACATATTGTATCATCATGTAACAAATTCGTCAAGGAGAAGCAAATTTTTATAATCTCTTTTATACTCAGTAGGGTGCCCAGAGTGGTAGAACGTCCCAGGATACCCACAAGGGCTACAGTAATTTGTTTATTGGTCAGTCTTTGATTAACACTGCTCAGTGTATTGCTCATGGTGTCAGTAAGGAGTTGTGGACACAGTGGGCTGATCACCCACTTGTCTGAAACTCTCTGATCCAAAGCATTTCCGGTTCTGTATTCAGCCATGTTTGGTGTTGGGATGCCCGCATTTATGGCAGATACCTTGTGCACCTTTCATGACTGAACATAAGGCTGGCCCCAACACTGCCTTGCAGTATCAATGGGGTTTGATTAAAACAAACAAAGTCAGTAGGGAGGACTAAACACAATGATGACAATGTAAAAGTAAGATGTAATTGAAAATACAAAAATAAAACCACAAATTCCATGTTAAATTCCTTCATTTTACTAACCTGAGGATGTAACGAAGAAATAGGCATCATGCCTGCTACTGAGGTAGATATAGATGATCCTTGTGAAGGTCCCATCTCAATACCAGGAGAGGGCAAAGAGCTTGACCCTGGTTCATTAGATTTCTGAGAATGTCTTGGTGGGTGATAGCCTTGAGATGATAATGGTAAATGAGGAGATGGTAGGGATGTGCTGTCAGAATGCCTGGAAAATGTCATACTGCTGGAGGGGGGAGCAGTTTCTGTATGTCTCGTGTATCCCATACTAGAAGGTGGAGGGATGACAATGTCTGAATGCCGTGAGCCAAGATGCCGAGGGAAAGGAAGAGGAGAGGCAGCAGGCAATGGTCCAGAGTCCGGTCTGTAGCCTGTCGAAGTGTAAAAAAATATAATTTTCCAGTTGCATGCATTATTATCAAAGTACACAAATGATTATAAAACATTCCTTTGAAAACAAAACAAAACAACTTAATACTCTTTGAACTGTTGATGTCATGTGATAACATGCACCATGAGCACTCCTCACCATGGACCTTATAATCAAGAAACCAAAATGAAATTAAATCAAACTCGCTAGAGAAAAATAAGGAGAAAAAAAAGAGCAATATATTATTTGAAATAAACTTACCACCAATGCTAGAAGCATGTGATGATGGACCGAGGGGTAAATTGTGATTCAATGACGATTCTGAGGATGACGACGTGTTTATCGTGGCAGTCTGGGGCAACATGCCGATCAAATCATTAATATTGCCAGAGCTCCCCACCGATAGCTGCTGGTGGAGTTGCTGTTGCTGTAATTGCAGGGATTGGTGTAATTGCTGTAAATGCTGCTCATGCAACAGTCCAGGACTGTGGATAGGGCCTGGTGGTGGCGGCCCGGGACCAGGTAGACCATGGTCTGATGATGAATACTGATCCATGACAGATGAAGATTATCTAACGTCCTCCACGCCCATTGAACTGAGGTCCAAGCCTAAGGTTCTAGACTAATGGGAAAAAATAAAATAAAAAAATAATATAATCATTGACAAGTTGAATTTTTTAGCAGACAATAAAAAAAGTAGACAAATGCGAATCAAATGTGACACTTTGTAGTACAGTGCCCATCTAACATGTACTAACAATGAAAGACTTGAGCTGTACTTCAGACCGAAAAGGCATACATCATAATATGTAGGATTTCATACAGAGGCCAAAGGATGTGATGATGATGGTTTTGGCAATGTCCACAAGAGGCAATGATATCTGGTGATGTCCATGAATCAAATTTTTAAAAATAATTTTCCAGCAAGTCAGTCTTATATGTGTGGGATGGGATAGTGATGTGGTGTGGCATTATTGAGCTGACAATAATCACTTTAGGGTCACCAATTTAGTATATCTGTTACTTTACTCTAACTAGGAACGGGCCGTGTAATATTATAATTGGATGCAAAAATAGAAGGGAAAAATGATAATGTTTTAAACCCAGAAATATATATAATCTTCTTCCGTCTGTGCTATTTTAACAAGCCAATACAGGCACTTTCTATCACCTCTTTTCATTTTCAGACCTTGCCTCATCCCCTAAAGACAAAACGTGTGACGGAACCGTGGAGTAAATATAATAATTATATTACCCAACGGCTCGCGTTACAGTGGCGGCGTCTGATTTAAAGCATTAGCATAGGTCATAATGCTGTGTGTGATATGCAGTAGGGATAGTTGTTATGTATCACTGTAAAGACCAAATACAATCATCTTCCTTTTCTCCTCCTTATGTTTCTCCTCATTTTTCTTCTTCTCTTCTTTAATCTTCTTCTTCTGATCCTCCTCTTTCTTATTTGAAGACAAAAAAGAGTAAAAATCTACACCATTGGGTCAATCATTATACTTAATTCACCTTCCTTTGGTCAGTGGCTGCTTCAGGCTTTGAAGGGAAACTATCAGAGAAACATGCTGTGATTGGAGCATCATTCCAGGGCACTTCATTAAAACGTTGTATTAGCAGTATTATTATCATATTATAAAAACATGTGCAAATATCTCTATGATGATAAAACTCATGTATAAGCAATCTGGGTAGTCTATTTGTGAACATTCATTTCGGATTTTAAATTGTATTAGATAGCCTCAATTTTGTAGAAAAGCCATGGATACAACACACTATCTAGATAAAGTATATCTGGACATCATAGTATCTAGATGATCTACTTAGTGTGATAATGAGTGGATCCCTCTAGAGTAAATAGTCTCCATACATGATCTACTATACTCTAGAATTGACAACATTCTAGTTATATTTGGGATATGAAAACAGCGCAAAAGTTATAAAACACCACACACCACAGGGCCTACGTTCATGGTGATGTTTTTTCTCTCTTTTTTTAATTTTCTACCCTTTTCCCCCCGAGCTCCTTCAATTAATCAATTTCACTTTCAGGATTAGGGACTAACTAGATAATGAAGTCAAAAAGAGTCCTGAAAAAAATATGAGCTTAGCGAATTACATTCTGACTTTATTACCCAATATGTTATAAAGTTGTGTTAGGGAATAGAACCTGTCATTCCCTAGCAGAATTTATAATTTTTTGTCAACCATATTGAAGTCAATAACATAAAAAATCGGATTCGTGATCAGGATTGCCAGATGATTTTTCGTCTTGAGACCAGATTTGTTCAAGAAAAGGACCAAATGAGACGGTTTGGGACCAAATACGTAAAATGTTCGATATATGTGTAAAATGTTCGATATGTTACAGAATGCGTATCCTAATACAGGTTATCATACAGACATGTATAAACACCAAAGAGAAGTAAAAGAGATCATCACAAGGGGCCAAAAAGGGACAAAGGACAAAAAAATATTTGTGGAGCCAACTTTGTTTGAAAAGGACCAAATTTTTCGGATTTGGCTCCCAAAAGGGCCAATATGGCAACCCTGTTCGGGATTCGGCTTCGGCTTTTCCTTCGCTTTTCGATTCGCCAGGTAAGAAATCAATCTGAAAATTGAAAAGTCGGATCCATAACAGCCGCGACTGTGGTACTGTGGTACTACTCCTTTGTGTTATCCTAAAAAAAAACGTTTATTTTATTTTTATTTTTAAATGATCTTTTTGAAGGATAACGCATGTCCCAGACAGAAGCCGAGAATAAAAGACGAGGAGAAAACAAATCTTGGCTGGTCCATTTTGATACACAGTACAGGCATTAGTTTCAATCTGGCAAATCTTCAGAAATTTTCTGTTTTTGAAGTTACAAAACGTTGTTCCTCAGTTTCGTCTTTTTCTCAAGATGGCACCGAAGGGAAAAAACAAGAACGAGGATTTGAAACAAGAAGATGTCCTACAAGCTGTTGTGCTTGCGGATAGCTTCAATACTCGATTTGCTCCTATAACGAAGAAAAAGCCGAGGGTATGTTTAATTTCAAACGTTTTGTTGCGAAATTGGTTTACTTGACTTAGCCTCCTATCTAATCTAGACGTCTAGAGTGATGATTGCATGATGCAACTGAACTGAAGCAACACTCATTCATATTCTGTGAAAGTTGTCAAGAATATGATATGGCATTTGAAAATCGATAAAATTAGGCCGCTGTCCGGGCAAAATTGATTCCTGCCACAAAGGTCACAGTGGGTTGGCTTAATATCTTGATCCACATAAATCCAGCCTCATAGTGCTGGCCCTACCCTGTGTAATGGTAAGGGAACTGGATAAGAAAGAAAAGATTATCAGATATCTTCCTAGTGGTTTTCTATTAATTGCTCTCCTACTTTCTTCCAACCCATGGGTGAAGGTCAGCAGTGAAAATAAACCCTGAATAGGGAAAATGCCTCAGGCAAAATGTTATTTGATTGAGTTTGAGTATGGATGGTAGTGCCTCACTATGGCAAAATGGTAATAATAGTATTGGTTATAGTGGATAGTGCCTGATGGCTAGTCTTTAGAATTAGTTGGTCCCGTCAGGCCTGGCGTCTAGCCGTTGAACGCTGCCATCAGGTCTGATGTGCAGCTAGTTTGATCTATATTTTTATAGAAGTCTATCTACTAAAGTCTACTTAGGGCCTAGGCCTCTATTTTATTTATTTTTGAGAATATCAGCTTATTAGGCATTGTTTGAGATTGAGCTTCTAACTCATGACTGATGGATACTATGACTATGGCTATGATTTCATTAGCCCTAGTATGACGCTTATGCTGGTGACCTGGCTTTGTCATGTAAATCAATCCTTCACGAATCAACTCACCTAATATTTTTATTTTTGTGAATTATTAGAAAGGGTACAAACACATGATGATGACCTTCGATTAGTTTTAAATCATAATTTTTTCAATCAGTGCAATGCATTTGTCCATCTCTGTAGGCTCTCCTCCCTTTGGTAAATGTACCAATCATTGACTATACATTGGCAGCATTAGAGGCGTCTGGAGTACAGGAGGTCTTTATCTTCTGTTGTCATCTTGGTGAACTCATACGTGAACATATTAAGTGAGAGAATAACTTTTTGAAAACTTATGTTCCAATTCTATACATATTATAACCCTTTGCCACTAACATCGCCCAGTATCGACTGCTAACTGACCCACACTCATATCGCCTTAAATGGAAAGTAATTTCCCTTTGTACAGCTTGCCACTCTCCCTCCTTTGTGATTCCTCTTTGTTTTGATATAAATATGTAAGTAGACAACCAAACAGTCACAAGGTTACAGTCTGTCAAAGCCGTTACATTTTGCAATCGTGTCCAATTTACGTGGAGACCAGTTTTGATCATGAAATTTGGGGAATAAATGATTTTAAAATGTTCATTTTATGATAAAACTGTAGGACTTGAGGGACATTCATAATTCACGGCGTTATACCCCTTTTAGTTTGTGAGGTGTTTAAACTGCAATTTGGGAAATGTTGCGAGTGACAAAGGAGATTGTTTGCTAGACTTTATATTGTTTAATTTAGTATTGATTTTTGATTATTAAAATTTTGTGTTCTGTGCTGTATGTGTAAATTGAAAATTGAGCTTTAAAATGTTGTGAATGGTATTATTTTAAATGGTCAATGATGAAAGGTAAAAGGTTTGAGCAAGTGTTCCGTGGAACTTATAGCATTGAAACATGCTCAGGTCGCAGTATTGCACTGAAATGTATCCTTTGAGTTACAAGTTTTACTCCTAAGGTTTCAGTGTTACTGTACATTATTTCAGTGTTGTGCTCTTATATAAAACAAGATTTGAGTCCATCTTGAAAAGCTACACTGTTACATGCCTCATTTATTTTCTATCTGCTTTTCTCTCTTTTTTTTTTTCTTTTATCATCTTCTTTCTTTTCTGTGATGAAAGATTCTGACATGAAAATGAGATGAGTACCACTGCGAATATTTGCCCTGATTGCAATGGCTTGCTGAGACCATTTAGTTTTTTAAAATCTCTGTAGTGTGATAATGATAATAGTAGTATTGGTGATATTTGATTGTTTAAAAGATTTTTTAAAATTTCTCAATGATTGTTGTTCTTTTTTTTCTAGAAAGAGTAAATGGCAAGAAGGCTGTTCACCAATGACTGTAACAACTATCATGTCCGACTCATGCCTGTCTGTTGGCGATGCTCTTCGTGAAATTGAGACAAAGTCTCTGATTCGAAATGATTTCATCCTTATTTTTGGTGACACTGTTGCAAACATGGATTTCAGCAAAGTTGTAAAAGAACACAAGTGGGTGTTATCATTCTCTTTATACTATACTGCTCTTATTAACATGTTTCCTGCGCAGCCCTGAAATTCCAGATATCACTTGAAAAAGTCCTGGAAAAGCCCAGGAATTTTGTCCTACCAGCTGAATTGTTGGAAAAAATGGTCAGTTTTATGACCCAAAAATATAGATTTTCTGGGTTAAGTAGTGGATTTTGTAGCCCTGGAATTTAAAAATTCCACCCTTGAAAAGCCCTGGAATAGTATTTAGAAAGGGGAGCAGAAACCCTGTGTTAAGTTTAAAAAATATCCTCCACCACCCCTTTTCAAAAGAAAAATATATATAAAGAAACATATTTTGTTAATAAGTTTCAAACTAACATTCTCTTAAAGCTATAACTACTATGATGTCTTTTTTTTAGAGTACCAAACATTTGGGTTCAAGTAATATGAATGTTCTTCCATCGTAATTCTACCTTTGATATTAGTTTCCAAAATTCGTAAAACTAACAACCTATGAACTTTTAAAACCCAGTTTGAATTGAATTTAGAATATCTTCTTCTTCTCGATCACATAAATAAGAAAATTAGATCTATGCAGTTATAATTGAAATGCTCTGTTAATGAAAGTTTATGCGGTGTAATGTAGACATTTGAAAAAATTAATATTCCTTTCACACGCAGAGCTCGTACTCAAGGAAGAGACAAGTCATCTGTGATGACCTTATTGTTTAAGGTTGCTAAACCAGGACACAGGTCAAGGACAAAAGAAGAAGATGTCTTTCTGACAGAGGATGGAGTTTCAGGGCGTTTGCTGTTTTTCAAAAGAACTCAGGGTGCTCGCTCGATTCAGTTACCGTCGGTATGTGTGTAGATAAACAGATATGATTTTACTGTTTTATTCTTTTATTGAGTATGAAATTGGAAGCAAAAATAACTTGTATTATTTCTGTTTTTGCTTTGGGTTTTATTTATAAACGAGAAACACAGAGACCATTTCCCCTCTTTGATATTTACCGCAGTCCTTGTCCCTTTATTAAGTTTAAGGGTGACAAATGTAGAATTATGGGCCATGGTGGATTAGAAAAATCACTTTTGTGGCCAGAATCTATTTCAATAACATAATGATGTACTCATGCTATGTTGTATTTTGTTACAAGTTTGGTGTGCATGATGAAATCAGGAAATCCCTGTCGACATTAAAGATCTCATGGCAGGTGATAATCACAAAGTTTAGGTCATCTGTGATCGCTCTCTTGGCAACATTAATACTAGGTTGATACTAAGTTGTCTTAAGAGTAAGTACAGCTCTCTGTCTGTCATGGAGAGTTTTTAGTGTTTTACGCCCTTGACAAGACATTTTAGGTCATATCAAAGGCGGAATCTTCTAATTTTAGTCCGTCTCCATTGGAATATTCAAGGTCAGAGCCGTAAAACTCAAGAGACATCGCCGCTGGGATTCGAAACCAGTACCTTCTGCTCACGAAGCGAAAGCGGTGATCGCTACGCCACGAGGCCCCGCTCATGGAGAGTTCCGCTTAAAGAAAAAAGTAAAGTATACCAAAATGTATTTTCCCAAAAAGAGATTTTGAGAGTAGTAAAATGCTTTTAATTATTTTTGGCTGTGCTTAGCGAGACTAGATTTCCATTCATGTCTTACTTTTTAGATTTATAACATTTGTTTTTATCATTTTCAGGATATTCTTGTTGAACACAATGACCTCATTATTCACAATGACCTGTTGGATTGCCATGTATGTGTGTGCAGCTCCATTGTTCCGACATTATTCACAGACAACTTTGACTATCTGACAGTGGATGATTTTGTCAGGGGAATCCTCATTAATGAAGAAGTAATTTCTTTCATGTTGCACTGATGTTTCTTCTACTTCTCGATCACACCTGAAGTATAATACATTATCGTTTTTGTTGTTATTTTTTGTTTGTTGTGTGTCTTTGTTGGAATGTATTTTCAATATTTGAGTTGGAATCTGGATTTTCAATATTTTTTAATCTTATAAAATTCCTGCATTATACAACCAACTTTTAAAAACACAAAAAACCCCCTAATTCTGTGCTATCCTTTCTTTTATCTTATGATGTTCTCATGAAGAGTCATCACTGCATTCAGCATTAGAACTTTCTTTATCAATTCCTGTTATACCTTTCACTGCAGGTCATTAGAACTTTTGAAATTTTAATTCTCTGTCTAACCATAATATTCAACATTCTGAAAAATAACATTAAAACAACCTTAGATTTTTCATTTGAACAAATGATATTTGAATATGATCTCTCCCTAACCGATAGCTGTCAAGTCCTTTTGTTTTGTTTTTTTAAAGGGAAGTATATGGTTGATAACACTTCCTTCTTTGTTTCCTTTCCTCTGAGAATAGATCATGGGAAATAAAATCCATGTCAGCATCACTAGAGATCAATACGCAGCCAGGGTTTCCAATCTGCAAGCATATGATTCTGTCAGGTAAATCTTCTCTTGAGCTGATCACCAATTACAATATTGATTTTTATTTGATTATGGCTTGTATCTCATATGAAAGAAAATGTAAGTAGAAATTAGCTTGCATTTTACGAGGTCTTTTGATTTGGTTTTATAAAATTGCAATAAACTTTAATTCTGTGTCAGTATTAGCCATAAGAAATATCATTTTGACACATTAACTTATCTATTGTTTCTATGCGTATGTGAACGGAGGAAGGTGTTCGTGTTTGTGTGTGAGAGAGAGAAAGAGAGAGAGAGAGAGAGTATTGGGGTGTT
>JARBEQ010003012.1:1757-16468 GCA_030265355.1 Tritonia tetraquetra | reverse complement strand
TTTCTTATCCAATTCCCTTTTACCATTACAGTGTAGGGCCAGCACAATGAGTCTGGATTTCTCTGGATCAAGGCTTCAGAGGCAAGAACCGTAACTCTGCCCCACTGGGACCACTAAGGTGGGTCACTAAGGAGAGGATTGGAACAGCTCGCTCATAGCAAGAGGGGTTTAACAACAACAACAACAACAACAACACAATATATCAAAGACGGTTCAACATAACTTGAGAACATTCCACGTGAATCTCAAATGCAGAGCCATGAAAACTCTGAAAGGTCCAGAGAAAAAATCTCGCGCCAGGTGGGACTTGAACTCGGTCCTCCGCGTCCAAAGTCGAGGGACTTAACCACTGAGCTAGGGAGGAACGATTGATCAATCGGCGCGATCGGCCGGTGTGAGAGGAAAAAAACCACTCCCCTCGCCGAAAGCAGTCTTTTTTTCCTAGGATAAAAACACTGGGGGAGTGTTTTTTCCTGGCGTGTTTTTTTTCCGTTCACACCGATGTAAACGGAGAAAACACTACAGGAGAAAAATACTACAGTCACTCTCGTAGTGTTTTTTCCCCTATGAGAAAAACATTATATGCCCAGGATTAAAACACTACACCTGGGAGTAAAACACTACACCTTGGAGAAAAACACTACATTGGAAAAACAAACGGCGAAAGTGCGAGAATCAAAATAACTAGGGATAAAGCTCTTATATCAATACAAAGTAGAATAAAAATGATTATGAATGGTATGTTCAATGTTAAGTTTTGGTAAGATCTTAGTGGATAATTTGGTAGAAATAAGTTTGAATCGATGATTGTGCTTCGGTGATTTTTTTGCCTCGTTCTGATAAATTAGCTTTGAGAGTGAAGTGTTTCAGTAGCTACAAGCAGGGAAAATATAGTAAATGTGAATGCCCCTCGCCACATATTTTTCTATACGCTAAACCAATATACTTAATTTGTGAGCCTAACTAATTCATATGATCACATCCGAAGCAAAACGAAGACTAACGTTTAATTTTTTTTTAACAGAAAAAGACTCAGCAAGGAGATTGTGACGGGACAGAAAACAAAGAATGTCTATTTGTTACAAGTATCACCATACATCAAAGCCAACGGCCCGATATGGTTATTGGGTAAGGAGCAGCACGGATTTGTTTTAGCATCTATTTTGAAGTCTATGAACAACCATCGAGGGGCGCCCTTCTCTTTGATTGACGTCAGGACAAAGGACAACGACCATAAGTTTGTGTTGGAGATGTGTCTGTGTGTCCTTCTCCACCACCACCTCCTGCTATTCCTCCACCTCCTCCTCCTCTCCACCCCTCCTCTTCCTCCACCTCCTCTTCTCCTCTCCACCTCTTCCTCCTCCACCTCCACTTCAACCACCTCCTCTCCACCTCCTCCTCCATCTCCTCTTCTCCTCTCCACCTCTTTTTCCTCCTATCCACCTCCACCTCTCCTCCTCTACCGCCTTCTCTTCATCTCCTCCGCCTTTCATCTTGCTCTCCTCCTCCACCACCTTTTCCTCCTCTCCTCCACCACCTTTTCCTCCTCTCCTCCACCTCCTGTACCTTTCTATGCACCTCATCCGCCTTCGGCCATCTTACTCCTTCTACGTATTGCTTCCACTACTACTGCTACTTTTTAAAACTTACAGCCACCAACACCACCACCGCTCCTCCTCCTACTACTACAATTACTTCCATTATTAATACTACTACTCGTACTATGGAATGACGATGATGATGCTGATGATGCTGATAATGATGATGACGATGGATATGGAGTAATTATCTCGCGTTACACCACTACCACCTCCTAGGAGAAAAACATTACATCGGCGATTGTAGTGTTTTTCCCGTATTGTTTTTCGCCTTCTACACTGGCACCTCTGTCCCTAAATGACCCGCCTATAAGGTCACGTAGATCGGCACAGAAGGGACTATTATTTTGAAAAGTAATGAGACGTCTATAGATAAATGATACAAACAATAAGCACTGTTGCACACACACACAAAATGAAACAAATATCATTTTGATAATGGTCTTGTAATTTTATTTTTTTATGTTGAAGATGAGGAAATTATTATATCTGCTGAGTAGCTATCATGGCGACATACCTTTGTTGACATTCGTTCCGACTCACTTTCTTACAGGAGTCTGGCAATGGAATAGCTTTGAAATGGTTATTTTCCTATATTATCTCTTTGCAAGGATCACACTTTAGTTTTCATGGATTTTTGAGCTTGTTTGGAAGCGCATGAAAGAAGAAACAAAAGAATTTGGCATTTCCTCCTTCGACATTTGGACCAGTCAAAACTGAAGATGACATCAGGTAAGAAGACGTCTAGATAGTTTAGATAAATGGTTAGATATCTAGGTCTATAGATAAAGTTAGCCTTCGCATTTTGAAGCTTCCTTTAGATTTTCAAGATTTTGAATTGTCGAAAGTACCCTTTGTCTTGTTGTAACCCCAATCGACACTTGCATTTTAGATCTACCCACTAGTTGAAAGTTATGTGATGCTGCAGAAGAGTTTAACCAAAGGCAAACTTTTGTTGAGCTAGACTAGGCTGAAGCTACCAGGAACTATCTCCTCTTTTTACTCTGCTCTTAGTAGACTCTATTCTATCTAGGAATTCTAGACTCTAGATTGATTATCTCTATAGATCTATCTAGATAGTCTGTCTATAGTTTAGAGTAGACCTAAGATAGATAGAGGGTCTAATTCTTTTTAACAAAGGTCTTGTTTTTTTATTGTTTTGTTCTTCAAATTAGATATAATAATATCATTTTTTTGTCCTCAGACATTTTTACCTCTGATCTCCTTCGCCATGTTTTTGAGATTGAAAAATCTTCAACATTTGAAGGTGCTTCAAATGTCTCCAGGTTAGTAAAAGGAAATGAAATTGACTAGATAGTTGATATGGGTGAAGAACAATGTCCAAAGTAACACCCAACCCCCCTCATTTTAGTCCGTCAACACTAGATAGCTTCTCCACGAGCCGACCCTGATCCCCCTGTCTGTCACTCATTTCACCTACCGTTTACCAGGGGTCATCGATAGTGTGGGTCATTTTCACTACGTTGCTTACGTCGTTGTGTATGTATCTTTGTGTATTCAAAGCAACAAGTTTCATTGTCCAACGAAGAAGATAGACCCTTTCATGTTATCATGTTTGTGGTATAAGCCACGTTCCCGATGAGTCGATGCATGAAAAGAAGCATGATTGACAACAAATTTGTTTACTCCCAGGGCCTGGGATGCGGTTAAAAGTTAAGTACATAGATAGAATCATCAAAGGTTTTTGTGTCGTATCTATTTGGGTCTCTCTTCTTCTGTTAATTTGCAAACCACCTCTGGTGTTTTGTCGCAAATTCATAGTCTGTTCCCAACAAAGCCATTGAATGGGGAATTTGAAGCGGCCAGATGATGAGCAGGGGTCACCCCCGGGGGGATGAGAGAACTAACATCGTAGTGTCATCATGTGGCAATGGCTTAGTCTTGTTTGTTTGGTTGTTTTACTGTTGCTGTGAGCCATTCCGAGTAGTTATATATGTAAACTGACCTGTTATCGGTAGTTGTGTGGAGAGAATGAATTCAGTCCATTAGCAGTGACTCCGATTTTGCTCAATCTACCAAGTTATCAGCCATTCTTGGGTTTTTTCATTGAACTTTTAACAACATAATACATGTTTCATTTTCACTGTATGCTGGCTGGTTTTATGACGAGTAGGTACACCTTGAACTCATTTTTGTTTAGTTTTATAAAATCTGATTATTCTTTATCTTTACGATTTTTTTTAGATGCTATTATATTATTGGTTAGCATGATGATGACTCATCTGATACTATCTTTGATTGATAATATGGAAAAAAAGTGTGGGAAACAGTGTTATAGTTGTAAACACATCACGAAACTTTAGAATACAGTCAATGTTTGATGAATTCACGACACGAAAGAAGAGCAAATATACGGGACCCGTTGCCAGCGTAAGTGTGAAGTCTGGTCTAGCAGCATGCATATTTACAGTACCCACCAGAAAAGGGTTAAGTAGACATTGTTTTTCATGGATATAATAATGTATACTTTTATAGCTACAAAATCATTTATATTTAGACCTAGGATAACCTCTAGTTTTATAAACCTTTAACATAGTCCTTTATTTCTTTGATCTTTTATCTGTACTGACTGCTGAGGATATTATTTGCAAAAAAAAAATGATTTGCATTGTATTCATTTTTTCCTATATATTAGAAAACCTGTAAGTTTACAGACTTTAGAGACGCACATCTCATCATGTTTGGAAGATGTGAAGGACCAACAACGAAAATATGACCATCAATTTGAAGATAGAAGTGTTGGAAAACTTGGGCCTGCTGAAATTTGCTTTGACACTGTCTCCAATGTCGGCACCTTGATTGTAGAGCCAGACAGGCTTGGTGTAAGTATTATAGAATGGCTCCCTTTTTCTTACAAATGACTTTACTCTGAGAAGTAGAATTGGGAAACATCTCATACTCCTAATGCTATTGAAATTCGATAATTGATATTGTTGTTGAAGTATTCTGTAAGACGTTGTAGCTTAGTTTTTGTGAACATAGTGATTTAGATTTGGGAAATGTCGTATACATCATTGTTATTTTACATTTAAAGGTTTTGTGGAATTTTTGGTCCTGAAAGGATTTTTTGACTTAACAGTTTTCATTTGTGGCAAAGGTTTCAATGCCTCAGGTTACATGACTATTTATTGGCCTCATCAAGGGTTTCATGGGCTGAACATTGTTAAGAAAATGGAGGAAAATATATATTTTTTGTTGTGTAGATGTCTCATGATTTTAATTTTTCCTATTAGTCGCATTTCTTGAAATTAATATTTCAGATTACAAGCCATTCAAATTTTAGCAGCATCAAAGCTAACACTTGTGTCTTTAAAGGTAGGTATTTTTTTAAAAATTTCCTCAGTAGTCTATAAATATAGCAAATTCTTCCCATACACTATGTATTCATGACACAGATTTTTACTGGTCACTTATATTTTTTGTAACGAGTGTCACTTCAGTTTCTTTGTTTTTTCCCAGGAAACAAAACTACTCTGATTGCCTCACTCACGTTCCTTTAATAAAATTACATAGTTTACTGTTGAACCACCTTTTATCAATTTTTTATGAGCCTGAGGAGAGACAAGCCTAATGAGGGACATAGCCATAATTCTGCAGTAGGATTTGGCATCTTTAAACATAAATGTTCCATCATTTTAATCAGTGCAGCTGTGTAATAATTCTTACATTTGTACTGTTGATAATTTTAGTGTTATTGAAATTTAACACCTGAAATATTAGAATTTTTTAAGCCTTTTCTTGCTCTTTTTCCTTCATTTAACAAATTGCATTTTTATAGGCAAATGGATGTATGAGCTTATGCTGCTTTCTAAAGGAGTCATGCAGATTGGTTGGTGCTCTACTAGTTGTAAATTTTCTGATCAGGTTTGTATCATCTTTTACAGCTTTGTTTATTGTTTTGGGCTGTTTATCAACAGAAGGCGGGGTGACGAAGTGGACTTCCATTACTGAGGTAGTGGGTTGGAGTCCCACTTCAGACACTTCATTTTTTTTTTTCTTGAGAAAATAAACTTTACTCCAATTGCTTCACTCGACCCAGGTGCTCATCTGAAAGTTGGAAAAGTAAACTGATAAACCGGTGTCCTATTCTTGTTTGCTCTTAAGGTCATACTTTTTATTAAAGGGATTTCAATATAGTATTTTATCTAGCGTTGGGTATTTTTCTCTCTGTGAAACTCAGTGAAAACCTATATGTCACTCCTCTTATCCTATTCAAGTAGGTGAGATCAAAGAACATAGTCCTATCGGAGACGGACAATAAACTCGGAGGTCCAGTGTGCGCGTTGCGCACATTAAAGAACCCTTGGCAGTTAAGAATCGATAAGAGTAGGCCGCAAAGCTGCTGTCCGAGCAAAATTAATCCCTATCACAAAGGTCACAGTGGGTTGATCACCTGCTTGGCATAATATCTTGATCCACAGAAATCCAGTCTCATAGTGCTGGCCCTACACTGTAATGGTAAAAGGGAATTGGATAAGAAAGAAAGATTTTATCTAGTCAGTGGATTCAGTAGTCGAGTGGTGATTCAGGATGAGTTGAAAACATACCAGAGATAATTAAGAGTAAAAGGGTGTTGTTTTTTTTCAAAAAGTGTTATTAATGGGGGTTTTTGTTTCTTTTGCTTAAAAATTATTTAGAGATTTCAATTTATATTACGAGTTGTGGTTCAATCTATAGGAAGGTGTTGGAGACACTAGAGACTCATATGCATACGATGGTAGTCGTCTTCGTAAATGGAATATCAGTACCAAGAAGTATGGCGAGGTAAGATACATTTTATATTGATTATATATCTTTCTTGCTCTCCTCCTCTTCCCCGTTGACCTTTGTCTTTCTCTTTCCTCATATGTGTCCTATTGCTCCTACTCTTCTTCTCTGAGCTCTACAGGTAAGCACTAATAATCTCACTCTTCTTACACAACATGCTTTATTTAAATACATTTCTTTAAAGTTGAAAGTTTATCTCATCAGTATCGGTGATGTGACAGGTTTGTAGCCTTCTTGCTACCAAATTGCTTTATTTCTTATTCTTTTGTGTTTTGAACAGCCCATTATAATTTATCATAATTGACACTACTACTATGGGGGAAAAGGTCACAGTGGGTTGATCACCTGCTTGGCTAAATATCTTGATCCAGAGAAATCCAGACTCATTGTGCTGGCCCTACACTGTAATGGTAAAAGGGAATTGGATAAGAAAGAAAGAACTATGGGGAAAAGATTTTCAGCTAATCAGAAAATTTCTTTGTCGTTTTTACTTTCAAGTTTTTTTGAAAGAGTGGTCAAGCTATTCAGATTCAGAAAACTTTGTCATTCTAACATGAAATTATAAAATAAAGGGTAAATAAATGTTCACCGAAAAGATTATTATGAAAAAATGATTGAATTTGCTGAACAATGATTTTTTAAGAACAATTATTTGAAAAAGATATGTTTCTGTTCATAAATATTTATTTTACAGCCATGGCTTACTGGTGATGTCATCTCATGTGCCATTGATTGCGATGACGGCACCATCACATTTTTCAGGTAAGCGAAAAGCTTCTTGATAACTTAATCTTCTTTCTCTGCATGTGACAGATGTCTTTTTTCTTTCTTATTCAGTGCCCTTTTACCATTACAGTGTAGGGCCAGCACTGTGAGGCTGGATTTCTGTGGATCAGGATATTAAGCCACGCAGGTGATCAACCCACTGTGACCTTTGTGGTAGGAATTGATTTTGCCCGGACAGCGGCCTTGCGACTTACTCTTGTCGATTTACAACTGCCAAGGGTTCTTTAACGTGCACACGGGACCTCCGAGTTTATCGTCCGTCTCTGATAGGACTAGGTTCTTGATCCCATCTACCCGAATAGGGTCAAGGGACTGGCACATAGGTTTTCCCTGAGTTTCAAGGAGAAAAATACCCAAAAGTGTCGCTGCCGGGAATCGAACCCGGTACCTTTCGCTTCAGAGGCGAGAACCGTACCTCAATACCACTGGCACCCATGTGACAAATGTTCACAGTCCAATTCATGCAGATGTGTACTGGAATCTTTTCTTCTTCTGTCATTAGTGGTGCATGGCTTTTTACTCCAGTCATAATTTTCAGACCATACAGCATGTTATTGGAGGACAAGATTGACAGTTTGTTCTCCGACTTTCAGTTACTCAATGATGATTCTGCTACACCTTGAAGATTTAATCTTTCACCTGATAACTCATTACATTAATCTGAAGCCAATATGATATGTCATAAGACTGAGAAAGAAAACAACTTTACTTTAGCTATTGTTGTTTAATTTAAGTTATTTTTTGTATGCTGATGCATATCTATTTATCTTTTTCTTCCATAACAAGAAAAGCTAAGATGTACAAAAGAAAATAAATATTTCTCATCTTTAGGTTTTGCTTCATTTTTGTTTTTATTTTTATTTTCCCCACAGGAATGGTGTGTCGCTGGGTGAAGCTTTTAATCAAATACGCATTGGATCAGGCTATGCATACTTCCCAGCAGTCAGTCTTTCATTAGGAGAGAGTGTCTTGGTCAATTTTGGAACATTACCTCTAAAGTATCCTTTTATTAGGGATATATTTTTTTAAAGAATAACTTTCCAGAGCCCCTGATTTTGTTGAAAATATCTAATAAATGATTATGAATAATAATTATCTAATGGTTCCATAGTTTATCGTTTTGATATTATGATTTTTTTTAGATTGCTTTACCTATACATTTTAGTATTCACCTCTGGTGTGTCCGTTGTTGAGTGCTGTGGTAAGTCACCTGACTTCGGATTTATTAAGTCCTGAGGTTTGAATGCCATGTAATCTTCAAGCTTTGATGAACTGCCTTTGATATGACTTCCTGTTTTGAAAAGGGTGTAAAGCTAGTAACATTTATAACTTTTAAGTATAAATCTTTTATTTTGATTTGTCAAGGCTCAACATCAATTTAACACATTCTCATATCCCCACCCCTCCTTCGTTGTTTAAGAAAATAGTCTTAACCACTGTGTCTAGATATCCCATAGAAGGCTACAAATCCCTCCAAAGCCCAAAGCTAGCAGAAGTGGTACAGGCAGAACTCTTACTCTCTTATCTCCACAACTTGATACCAAAGATGGTAGAGAATGAGCAGGTAACATATGAACAATGGAGTGTCTCTTTCATAGTTGTATGTGAGCTTTAGTGAAATAAGTGAGTAATGGGGCATATATGTGTAAATTCTACAAATTTTTTGACACACAAATGTAGTAATGCATAGATGTGTTTTGCATTATAATTGTTCATTGTGCTTTGTTTTGGGGTTTTTGGGGGGTTTGATCAAACCCTATTAATTATTAATACTGCAATGCAGTGTCTGAGTCAATTCCAGCTCCACATGAAGTAGCGCACAAGACACCCACTTATCTGAATGCAGACACCTCCCTCAACTACCATGTTTTCTATCTATTTTTATGTCAATAGGGCAAAGCCATTGGATCATCATTAGTGGTGAGAGACAAGATGTCCTACTGTCCTCCATTAACGGAACAGAGATCAAGTGAGGTCACACTGAATCTGGTTGCTGGACACATTTTTCATAAACTGGCACCTTTACTGGTAATGGCTATCTCTTTCTTTATTTGTTTATTCATTTGGATTTTTTTAGTTGAAGAGTACTGCATTTGGGATGTGAGGGTAAGCCTGCTGAAGTTTTTTTCTATGTCAGAAATCCACCATTTATTATGTACTATATTGCATTCAAACTCCTTCAGACCAGGGAATTTTTCATCAGAGCGATTACTTGCTCTCCTCGATAAAAGGCATTCATTTGCAACTGTTATTATCTCTGATTTATTTGATTAAATTTTGTTCTCTTAAAAATTTCTAAAGTTGTTAGCTTTACTACTTTTCAGCACAGAAAGGGTATCTGAAAAGGGTTTCAACACAACCCAGGATTGGAACTTTTAACCTCCCCATCTGGAGATGAGTGACATAACCACTCAACCATAGTATGCCCTATTCTCTAGCTGTAAAGTTTATTATAGAGTATTGTCATGCACATAGCGCTGCATTAATTTCATCTTCTTTACCCATATATTTACATGAATTTGACATTTGTTCATGTATTTTATTTTATTTATGACTACGAAATACTTCAATTCCTCAGCGTACGGCATATATAGTAGACCACAGCTTTGTCAAACTCATGCTGGAACTATGTGATTTCGTGAATTGGAAGGAGGAGCAAGTTTACGTTACAAAGCTGTTGGACCTCAGTTGGATGTTATTACAGGTGAAACAAAAGAGCTCATTATTATATGTACCTTTTTTCTCATGGAAGTAAGCACAGAAAGTCAATTTGGTCTGACATTTTTTGGGTGAGATTTTGCCATGTGATTTTGTCATAATGAAGTGGGGTACTCCAATGAATTAAGTTGTAGACGTTATGTTTACATACTTTAATGTTGGTGACATAATTCTGCCAAAATATATTTTACAAACTCTGAAATAATAGTCCTGTTCAAGTTCCACTAATTGAGATGCAATAGGCCTTGTAAATATGCCCAACACTGCAAATCCACATAACATATCATTACATCACAGTATCACAGTAAATAAATAAGTAGATGAATGAATGACATTCGCATTGTTAATGTTACAAGAAATTTAGAGCCCATTCAAATTGTTCAATAGTTTGACTATTCACAATGTTTTGAGCAAAGGGCTCCATTCGGTGATAGTGCGGGTGGTGGTTTTGTGTGTTAATGAGGTTGTTTTAATTTTTTCACCAAATGAGAAGAGAAAAAATGTTTAATAACCTCATTTTTTTCTTTAAAGTTAGGGGGGAAAAGGGAGAGATTATTATTTGTAGTGTGACTGCATAAAGAATTTAAATACTGTATTTCTTCTAACAGCCACAGGAAATGAAGGATTGTCTGGAGCACATGTCTGTATCTCTCCTTCATGGATTCTACTTCCATCCCTTCCACCCAGAATTTGAATATCCTGTAAGTATTCGAATTTGTTTTAACCAATAGGGTTTTCAAGCTGTTGATTTTATATCACATTCTTTTCAATGCATTGATAAAACTAATAAGATTAGATTATTATTAGAAGCATACTTTACAGCTCAGAGCTCCGCTACCTCCAGAATATATTTTGGGACTTGATATTATTGAATGTAACTGTAAGCCCCCCTGTGACCGTATAAACATTTTTAGCCTAGGTCAAGAAAATGTGTTTTGTTTGACAAAACTCAACAATGTAATATTTGTTTGTTTTTGTTTTTTTATATATTGAATAATGACAAATTGCTGTCGTTAAATCATTCTATTTGTAATTATATTTTTTTCATCTTATCTTTCAGAGAAAATACCTGGCCTTGACTTTAGCAATTCTTCGCCATCAGAGCACTCGGCGACATCTTCTATCTTCCCTCCTATATCCTTTTGATAGAAAATTTTAACTTAATAAAGACAGATTTTTTAGGTGCGGGCTGGCCAAGGATATACACAATTATAGCCCATTTTTTAAAATTCGTAACTTTTAAAACATTTAAGATAAACTTAATCTGTTTTATTAATGAAAAAGGAACATATCTCATCTTTACTATCTCTTAATTTTATACCGATATATACTAAATTTATTTATATAATCTTACAAACTAGAGCTCTGTTTTAACTTTACAACTTTTTTTCCCCTACACATCGTCTGTAATTGGCAGCCATCTTGAAATTTTGATCGCTTAGGATTGGTCATAAATAATTCCTTTTTTATTATAAATCTTACTTGTAGTAAATAGAAAGTCACCTAATAGGTCAATAAGTCACTTTGATGACAGTTATTAGATCGCTTATGACATGGTTAAGAAAAATAAGAAGAAAGACTGGCGGACACATATGACGGTCTGTCATTATCACTTGTTTGCCTTGCGTCATTGAGTTAAAGAATGTCTCTGTTTGATTCAGATTGATGTGAGATGTTATTTTCAAACCACTACTCTACTACAAGCAAGTATTTTGGTATTGAAATTACTGAAAAGAAGTTTAAAGAAATTGGCTGAAAGTATTGTTTATTTTACGGTACCCTATTATTGCTGTAAATGTTGGTGCAGACTCTTGCTCATGAAAAAGCAATACAAGTTCCCACACATCTGGATGCAGTTACCCCAACAACCATACATGGCTGATCACAAAGCTGAAAGTGCCATGGATCAAGTAGTTCCAGACAAGCAGGTGATCAGCCTATCGTGTCCACAATACTTTTTTGACACTTTGAGCAGTATTTAATTTAATTTGGCTCATAAGCAAATTACTGCCATCCTTATGGCTGGCTAAAACAGACTGTTGACTGCTTGAGCCAACCAATTTTTGGAAGGTGCTAATTTTTATTTTGTTCCATCTGTTTGAGATATGTTTTGTAGTGTTTGCATTTTCAATCCCTGTCAGCTGTTTCAAAAGAACTAGATAACTTATATGTTGTTCCTTCACAATAAGAGGGCTTATGAAAAAGTATTTTGGGCCTTTTTTGCATCCATAATCAAGTTTGCCTATTGTATAGAACATTTCCACTGTTAATGTGATATATCCAGATGACAGGAATGTATGTGTGTTGCAATAGTTAAAAATCATTTTACAATTTTTTTTTTACTTTGTTCTCTGAAACTCCTTTTCCATAACTCCTGTGTACATTTGAACGTATGAAGTTTCCAGCCTTTATGCAAATTAAAACCCCCGATGATCCTAATCTGGCAGAGCTCATCCCTACTGTGTGGTGGGAAAAAAATGTGAAAGTGAGTAAGATATTGCAAGATGAATATATCTCATCTCTCTAAGGGGAGGTACTACTACTACTACTATTATTATTATTATAGTAGTAATAGTAGTAGTCATCGTCATAGTAATAGAAGTAGTAGTCATAATAGTAGTAGTAGTAGTAGTAGATATTAGTATTATTAGATGATCACAATATGGAACGAGAACCAAATTGCATTCTCAGTACACTCCTATATGGCTTGGAATGGTGGAGAATTGCATGAAGTGATTTTTGGCAGACTTTCATCTTTCCCTACCAGCATTGGTAGAAAGATACTCAGTGCCTTCTGGCCACAAACAGAATTGCAGAAACGAATCACAGCTGGGGCACTTTCAGTATCCCATGTAACTACCCTTGGGGCCAGTTTACTCTTATTGTGTCACTTGACCTACAATACTAATTCTCTAGTGAGAGTTGTTTAAGTCAACTATGATAGACCAGCTGCATATACAGAAAGATTTGTCTGCTTCGAGCTATCTAAACTAGGTTAAGCTCTTAGGAGAATACTTTTCACATGAGCCACAGAAGAAAGAAAATATTATCAATTTAGTTCTCAAATACCAAAAGACAAAAAAAAGAAATAAATGAAAAATGTGATCTGTGGCAAATGGCGTTTTTGTTGTTGTCTTAAACATGCTCTAATTTCTACACTCACTAATTTGTGCAGAAAAATGGTGAAACTGAGCCAAGCAGAGAAATTGTTGAAAGTGAGCAAGAAAAGGAGAACAAAGTGAAATATGAACAACATTGTAAAGTGATACAGAATAGAATTTCAGGTGAGGATCTTCCCATTCAGAATAATTATCTTTGTCTTTTAAGTTGATTCTCAAGGGACATCATAATTGTTTTAAATAATCGACGTAGGTGAAAAAGTAGAGATGCAGATAATCTTTTAAATAATATTTATTGTTCTTTCCCTTTGGAGAAAAAATCCAGCTTATAAATGGGATGTCAACTTATTCAGCTTTGACTAACTATAAATGAGTTAAAAAGCAAACAGTACAGTATGTACCGCCATGATGAAATGGTCATAAAGGTACATGTTTGGACGATGGCCACGAGAGATAATAAATGGAAGAATGTCTATGGGCCCGTATTTTGTCTAAGGGCTTGATCCTTTCCGTGCCACAAATTTGATATTTTTTATGCCAGATGATTAAACATATATACTATGAGGGGAACGGATTTTACTCAGGTTTGAATCGTACCAAGATGAAGATTTCTATAAATTCTTATAGGATTCAACTCAGGGTTAGAATCCTGCTTATTTTGTGAATCCTCATCCGCTCGTCGTATCTCCCAGAATCAAAGAGTTGGGAAAGTTAACTGCAATAAATCATTGTTCATTCACTCTACTGTACTGGGTTAAGCACCGGCCCAGTGAAATACAAAGGACACACTACGTTTTTAGACAATAGCATGTGTTTTGACTTGTCATGCCTCCAACTTTTGTCCAATTTCACAACACACTTTCATGCTTGCATTCAGAAATTGATTGTGTTATTTTTTATATTGTTTAGAAATGGAAATGATGCAAGTGGATCTTCTGAAGTGTGTTCTCATTCACAAAGACAGTATTGATGTATGTGTTCGCCAACAATTAATTCTATTTGAACCTCATTTTATCTTTAAAAATTATAAATCTTTAAAATATGATTTGCATTCTTTCCTCGATTCATAGTTGTTTTTTAATTTGTGTGTCTTTTGCAACTGATGTGTTTTTAAAAAGATGTCATACGGTAGTGAAAGTGGTGATATTTTTTTCAATTATTAAGAATTTGAAGCACTTGACCACAGAACCGAAGGTCTGTTGTTCAAATCCCAGCCAGTTCAAATAATTTAAGGGTTTTTTTCTGTTTGTGTATCTTCAAGTCCTATCGGGGAAGAAACAGGAACTCTTGCTCTGAAATGTTCTTCAAGTGTCGAAAGGGGCGTAAAACTGATAACTTGAGACTTTTTGAGAAATTCTGAAAGTTTCAATTTGTAAAGTTTTGAAGTGTTTTGTATCTACTTTAACCAGTACGGCACCTCTTTCCATTTCAAAATGAACATTTCATCATTCCATTTTTTCAGGGCAAAACCTCCAGGGATTTATTCATGGATAAATTCAAAGCTTTCCTTAAGGAGAGTATTAATCCCTTCAGGGTAAGTCCTGCATCTCATCTTTACCAAACCCTATTATCCATTATTTGATAGTTCAGTAAAATCCTGTTATCCATTAGTTGGTAGTTCAATAAAATCCAGTTATCCATTAGTTGGTATTCAATAAAATCCAATTATCCATTAGTTGGTAGTTCAATAAAATCCTATTAT
>JARBEQ010002901.1:0-11053 GCA_030265355.1 Tritonia tetraquetra | reverse complement strand
ATTAGCTGGGCGTAACATTGTTCGGTGGTAACGAAGCTGGACAATTAGCTGGGCGTAACATTGTTCGGTGGTAACGAAGCTGGACAATTAGCTGGGCGTAACATTGTTCGGTGGTAACGAGCGCAATGGCTAACAAAACAAGAACACAACGGATAATTTAAAGTTGCTAATTTTACGCCCTCTCAACAAAGTACGGTTATCTCAAAGGCGGTCCGACAGGACTTGAAGATTCTTGGCAGATGTCTCGTCAATCTCAAAGAAAAGAGTTTTGAAAAGTTTGAAAGATGGAGAGATAAAAAAGGCCTAAGCATATCACGAATGATAATACGGTTACCTCCATGAACAATTTTCGTGCATATATTATATTTTTGCACAAAATTGGTCTAGAACTGAATAGATTAATTTTGCAAGTTCTAAACTTATTAGTTTTACGCCCTTTGGCAACGCACTCTACGTCATATTAAAGGTGAGACCTCCGGTTTATAGTCCATCTGCGATAGGACTTGATTCCATGATGAAACTACAGGATCAGAGCCATAGAAACTGCGATAAAGTCCGAAGGTACAAAGCGAAAGCGTTTCCGCCACTGCTACGACTTTCCCCGATAACATATTTAATTCTCTACGCCTCACAGAATCCGTCCGGACCAGGTCAGGAGCTGTTTGATTATTACAACCATCTCCACGCCACCAGACAACCTTTCCAAACGCAGCAACCTCAGCAACAACTTCAGTATGGGACAGGCCAGGATCAACACTCTCCCCTCAACCCCATCCACAAAGTCACGGGGACTTCTGGGCCTCTGCAGGTATACCATTATCATAATATTTTTGTGTTTATTCATCTTTATGCAATTTACACTATTACCAGTTATGACACCAACACATCACCACCATCATTACCACACCCCAACCACTATGAGCACCACCATATTATCACTATTACGATCACGCATACCCATCATCACGTTTTTATCATCCACTTCACTATCACCCTCTTGCTTCTATTTCTTCGCCATCATCATCATCACCATCATCATCATCATCATCATCATCACCATCATCATCATCATCATCGTCGTCATCATCACCACCCCACCTTCAACACCATCATCATCGTCATCATCATCAACATCATCATCATCAACATCATCTTAATGTTCTTTTTTTCATCTTCTTCTTCTTCGATTATCATCATTCTTGTAGTTGCCGTCGTTGTTGTTGTTCTTATTCTTATTTTATTGTTGTTCTTCTTCTTCTTCCTCCTCCTCATCTTCTTCCCGCTCCTCTTCAACCTCCTCCTTTTCCCTTCTTCTTCTTTTAAACATAAATATCTTGATATCATCATAGCCTGTCAAGTCTCCGTGGATTATTTTCACCTATTCCGAAAACACGGTTCTCAATGTCCGTCCCAGATATTCCAACAACCTGACCATGTGCCTCTATCCTTGACGCTGACCTCTCAACAAGGACAGCCTCTGTTTGTCCACAACAACCACAACCACCACGATCATCGGCCTCATCAGCAACAACCAACGAGGTCTCCTTTGTATGGGACACTTTTCGGAAATCAAAATGAACAAAGTGTAAGTAAACCAGTCTTTTTTCTTGTCCAGTTCGTCTACAATAGTCTCTTGTGATTTTCAAGATATTTCTATAGCAGTTCATTACAAAACTTGCATTGTTTGTGTTTTTTGCTATATATTATTGTACATTGACCCTTACAATGGTATTGTAAATTGTCGCTAGAATTTGGTAGGAAGCTTCCAGTATAACCTTGAATCAAATATATCATTTTCTAATTTGTCCGAACAGCCTCCTTCTGGTGGAGACACCAATCAACAACAGCCTTTGCCTTACGCACCACCCACCACGTCACGGCCAAGGAGTGGCCCAATCGGATTCCAGCCAATCAACATCGGGAAACGAAGTGTTCGTGGTAAGTCTCTTTCTCAACATTTCTTCATGATATACCTCATATCTCATTCTCCTGATAGGGATGGTCGTAGAAGAGACATGAGGGGTGATTGTTTGCCCAGTCTTCTCCATTCATTTCTGTCTTCTGACTTCCTTAGGAAGGTTGGGCAGTCCAGGCGAGAGTGTCCAGTCCTTGATGTTGTCCTTTCAGCACTTGGGTTATTTTTCTTCTTTCAGCTTGTCTCCCTCTCATCAGGGTCGGTTGCCATTTTGAATGCCAAATTCCATAGTTTGCTATCAAGAGCATCGTCTTCGTCTAGTTCAAATCTTCCTTTATATTGTCCATACATCTCCTTTTCAGTCTTCCTCTCTTTCTTTTCCCTGCTGGTTCCATCTTCAGGACTCTTTGGCCGACACAATCCTCATCCCTCCTTTTCAGATGCCCAAACCACCTTAGCTTACTTTCCCTTATTTTTGTTGGAATAGGCTGCACTCCCAAAGTCTGGCGGATTTTCTCATTTCTTTCCTTGTCCATCCTCGTCAACCCAAAGCTCTAGCAAAGCACCCCCATCTCTTCTACTTCTTGTTTCTTCTCTAGCACTTGGGTTGTCTTGCTTTTTTCCCTGTCCTCTTCCAGCGTTCCCTGTAGAATTGTTTTCGGCAGTATGTCGTGGGGTGAGACGTGTTCAAGCCACGATATGATATTGTAGAATTGTTTTCGGCAGTATGTCGTGGGGTGAGACGTGTTCAAGCCACGATATGATATTGTGTCTTTTTTGTGCATTAATTCATTCAATTTGCTTAGAATATCAATCATGTAATTTTCATGTATCTATTTTCTGATTACTGTTTTTCCTATAGAAAAACGAGCAATCAATTCCAATTTTGATCCCAACAAGATTAACGGACTTGATGCTAACGGTCTTCCTACAGGTTACCAACCAGGTAAGCCAAGATTTTATATCATCTTGTGCTCGTTTGAGTAAAAGTTCCTTCTGTCTTATTCAAAGTAAATTAATGCTCACATGGCCGGTTTCGAACAAGTGTCATTGTCTGGAATTGACGCCGGCTGAGGAGATACTTTCCCAACTCTCGAATGAGAATCGGAATCCATGAGGAGAGGTGGTGAAGTGGTTAAGATTGTGGACTTCTATTGTGGGGGTCGTGGGTTCGAGCCCTACTTCAGTCGACTCCGGTTTATCGCAACTCGGTTAATCGCAACTTTTCCCAAGAAACAGAATCAATTAATTCTATATAAAAGTCACTGGTTGGTCCCAATTTCGGATAATCGTGACAATGTTACCACTCCCGTCGTGTTGCGATTAACCGGAGTCGACTGTACTTCAATATTTCCTAGGCAAGAAACTTATGAAAGATTCTCCATCTATTTCCAACCGGTATAAATGATTATCTTGTGTCCATATCATGCATTTTAGATACGAGTGGTTCGAGACTACTTACTTTTAGCAGTCACTATTGTATCAAACAAAGTTGGAAAATATTAAAGTGCCAGAGAAGGAGAAAAAAGGAAAATATCGACAGTAGGAATCGAACCCACACCGCGGCGTACGACAACACCGCTTTGCCAGAGCTAATTCTAGTCCAATTGTTGTCTAAGATTCATGGTCACTTTAATAATTGGCATATCGTACTTCAACCAATATCGGCTGCTCTAATTTCGATTGTTGAAGAATAACAGTTGAACACATACGCACATTACAAGAGATCTACAGTGCTGCCCAGCTCCATGTCCTGTTGCCCGACACAGAGCTCGAACAACTCGTGATCAGTTAGATATCACAAGCAGTGATGTCATTAGATTATATCGCCTTGATTTCCCAGGTGCCAACCAAGGGGGAAGCCGTTTGGGAGCCCCATCATTCTTCACGGACCCCTTCAAGTATCAAATGGACCAGTCCAATAACCCCTTACCTCAGAGGAGCGACTCACGTGATCACGGAGTTTTGGACTTTTCTAATCCATCCGGTTTC
Organism: Tritonia tetraquetra; assembly: GCA_030265355.1. Taxonomy (NCBI): domain Eukaryota; kingdom Metazoa; phylum Mollusca; class Gastropoda; order Nudibranchia; family Tritoniidae; genus Tritonia; species Tritonia tetraquetra. The sequence continues at coordinate 7,146 of JARBEQ010002901.1, read as the reverse complement.
TTTGGCAACTCCAAATCGGATTCTTCACAGGTAAGCTAAACACATTATTATAAACACCTTATTATAACGTTACATATTTTGTTTCTTTCAAAAGTTGGTAGCTTTACGGCCTTGCCAACTCATTATAAGTCATATCAAAGGCAGGACTCCCGATTTATAGTCCATCTGTGATAGGATATGATTCCATTAGAATTCCACAGAGCCAGAGCCATAAAAACTCGGAGAAAGTCTATAGTTAAAAATCCGCACGTCGCCACCGGAGTTCGAATCTGCGCTACTCTACGCTATGACCACCGTGCTGTATGGCAGTGGAGTGTAGAAGACAGCCCTGATGTCAGACATATGGAGGAGATATTTCGATCAGGAATCCAAGACAAACGAACCATAACAAACTGTATATCATTGTATTATGTATATCATTTTGCGAAAATACACCAGAGGTGGTCTGCAAATTAACGGAAGAAGAAGAAGAAGATCATAACCGTGTCCTTTCAGGGTCAAATTCAAATTCTCCTTAGACCAATGTTCAACCTAATCGTAACGTGTCTTTGCCACAGGGATCAGTCACGCATAGTGTCAATGTAGGTGTTCAAACTGAGGGGTCTTCCACTGTGTCAAAGCCTCATGGAAAAGACAAACATAAACAGGAAGTGACGTCAGACTCCACAGGGCACGGGGTCACCAGTGTGCCATCGTCAACACTCAATCAAGGTGAATAAAAACGTTATCTTGATATTTGTTAAGCTAAGTCGTTCCACTTTCGATACCTGGTGCAAATCATCTTCCATGCCTATGTTCAGCCATGAAAGGCACACACGATACCCGTCTTAAATGCAGACAGATTGACCACCAAACAACTCCTTACTGGCACCATGAACAATACACTGAACAGTATTAATCAAAGACAGGCCAATAAACAAATCAATGTAGCCCTTGTGGGTACCCCCTCAGCACGTGGTTCTACCACTCTGGGCACTCGTTTATGACGATAATGATATCCTTCCTAACAAACTCAGTTTGGAAATCGAAACCTAGCAAATAATTGTTGTGGATTGAAATTTCAATATGATGACATTTTTATTCTTTATCATTCTTTTTTTTTTTGGCAGTAGCTAAAGATAGTTTCAATAAAGCCAATTCAATCTAGAAAAAATAGAGAAATTTCCATGAAAACAAAAACAATGTTTTATGAAAAGGCTGTGTGTTCAACCCTTCTATACATCTGTAATTGCTTGACGATTACTAAAGATATTGGAAATATAATAGAGGCAACAGAAATGTGTTTTTCTTTCGGAGACTGTTGAGAATTTCATGGATTGAAATGAAATCAAATGATACTTTAATTCTAGGTGGTTCAAATGGACACCAAGCGGCCGTGAATCAGGGAGGTTTCAAACCCACGTCATCAGAACAAGACGTCAAGACGTCTACTGCTGACCAAGACTCGTTGATACAAGAAATCTCCAAATTTGACCCCAACAAAGTAAACCAGGCACCTTTCAACTTTTTCGACCCTAGCTCCATGATGTCTTCCGCTGGCAGTGGGAAACGTAAGCGAGAAACAGAACTAATAGACCGTAGCTTTGATTTACTACTCATTGGGTCTGTATTGTAGATGCAGATGTTTGTTTATTTGTTTGTTTGATCAAGCCCCATTAATACCGCAATGCAGTATTGAGGCCAGCTCCCTGTTCTGTCACAAATGGTACATACCCGCCACACGTGGCAAAGCATAGAGCTGGAAAATCTATGGGTCCTATGATTTCAGACAAGCAGGTGATCTGCCCACTATGCCTATCATCCTTTACTGGCACCATGTGCAATGCACTGAACAGTATTAATGATGAAATAAGGCCAATAAACAAATTACTGTTGCCCTGTGGTCACCTCCTCAGCCATCGTAAATACTGGGAGAAATTACCACTGCGTGCTCCTTTATGATAGGTATAGCTGATAAAAGCCCTTTTCCTATCGAGTTGGTCTTTGGCCGTTTCCCATAGAACAGGGTGGTTCGAACCCCGCCGGCGCGCTAGTCGACCCACCGCACTGCGACATAACCCCGGTCCGAATTGTGGACAGTAGAAAAAGACAAGAAAGTGTAAATATAAAACTGGATGTTAACTATAACAATTCCACAAACAATTGCGGGTTGAATCCAAACAACATCCTCATTCCCCTCTTCTGCTGCTGCTGTTACTGTTACTGATTTCCCGTTCACTGGTGAGAAAAAGTATATTTGGTTTTGGAAATCACACGACAATATTACATTGATAATTCATGTAAGGTTTGCAGGATAAACATGTTGATCCTTCTTATACTTTATTTCTAATCCCTACGCTACTTGTATTATTTCTTTGAAGAAATTGAAGAAATCTTTTCGGTCTTGACAAAATAAGTAAGATTTTAAAAATTTAAGTTTATGATTGAATGTCAGTCGAAAGCCTCTAAATCTCACCTTAGAATATATGTTGATATACGATGATACTGAAAGCAGGCATTCCGGAAGTAATGATACACGTATTGTAAGATGTACTTACCTATAGCGTTCCTTCTTGTTTCCTCAAACAGGCCATGCTTTGTGGCGAAGAGCGGCAGCAGGATTCGACCCCAGCAAGATGAATGCCGGCTCATTCCAGCCATCCAATATGAATGCCGGAAAATTCGACCCCAATGCAGTCAACACTGCTAAAAACCAGAACCCTGCCGCCCATCCTCCGGGTCGCTTTGACCCTAGCTCCATGCCTTCCGGGTCATACAACCCAGGTCAAGGCAACGCTGGCCAATCAAACCCTGGCGGGCCCATGCAACAACCGACTGCAACCAAGACTCCTCCTGGTGGAGGCCAGGTGGGATCGAACTCCAACCCACAGACTGGACAAAGTGGTCAAGGTTCACCGAGTTCTTTCGACCCCAGCAAATATCCGTCCAGTTCATCTTTTATTCCAGGGAATAATGGACTCTTTGACCCCACGGCGTGGTCCGCTTACATTGGTGGAAAGTAAGAGTTGCATAAGTCTTTTACAGCTTGTAAATATATAAACAATAGCATTACAGTTATGATTAATTTCAATAACACAAACTGTTATTCTTATACCATTGCAATTCATTTAATTCAATTTACTGTTCATTTAGTAACAGGTTATAGTATTGGGCACATTGATTATAATGTCGAGACTTTCATTATCATTCACAGTCTCAAGCCACATGGCAATTTCCAACACTGTTTATATCACATGACTATCATATTAATCATTCTTTTTAACCTCTTTTGTACTGAATAAAGTAACAATCAAAATGATGATAACTTATCGATCTTTTGAAATGGTTAAATGTTGTCCTCCTTTGGTCTTCTGGACAGCTGGCCATTGTTGAAGCTGTACAGACATCGTGTCTTTCTATCACCATTTTTTGTTGTTTTGTTTTTTTGCTTTTCCTCTCAGAGTTGTGTTATATTTTTTGTTATTCGTGTTGTTCGTTATGTGAACTAACCTCAGACCCACCCTCGGTTCCAAGAACCAGAAGTGTAGGCAAGCTCACAAAAAATTGCTAATCTACTTAGACATCTAGTTGAAATTCGAACTACAAAAAGTCTGCTGTCGGCTGGCAAGAAACAAAACATAGAAATGTACCGCAAACAAAAAAAACACCTTCACCTCCGACTTGCCTACGATTTTGCTACACAGGTCCTTGCAGAAGGTTTGTAAAAAACAAGGGAAGTAATCATGTAGTAATTTTACTATGTTTAATTACTTCCCATGGGGGGCTTATGCCCTTGGCTCCTACGAACCTTGCGTCCAACGAACTATTAAAACTGACCGAGCTAGTTCGATGAGTCCGAGTTCTACTGTATAAAATAACTGCAATCATAACACTTTGATCTACAACATCTTTTATTTCTCGTCAATTCATCAAACAATAATCACCCCGTCTGCGTAATTCCCATACCGTTCATTTTGTTAGGGTTAAACGTCTGTCCAGGCTGTCCCGTTTGAGAGTTGCCCGCCATTCCGTTGACAGTGTTAGGGTTAAATTGTGAACCAGTTTTACCCGCACCGAACACGCTGAACTTTCCGGGTTTGAAATTTCCCACTGCCTGATTCGGTGACCTCCCTGGGGAAAATGTTCCAGTTTGACCCACGCCATTTTGGCTGCTTCCGCCCGTCTGATGGACGGTGCCTGGCGCACTTCCTGTCTGAGAAATGCCGACACCGGAATTAACAGCGTTAGGGTTAAAATTCCCAGAGTTAGCGTTGAAATTATTGGGTTTGAAAAGTGCGGACGTCGAAGGTGAGCCACTGCCCGTCTGGGTAAGAACCCCAGAGGATGAGGCACCGCCATTGTTTTGCTTCCCTAGTTGACCCACCTGGAATTGGGATGGATTCATGGAGTTGCCCTGTGGGGAAATGATTTCAAGGCTTTTATTTTTAAACATGAATGAATTTAGCGGTAAATAGTTGATACCCCAAACATGACAGAGACATGTATTGACAACAGAACTAATAAGAGAATTGGGGTGGGGAGGGGGGGGGGGGGGGGGGGGTGTTTTAATATTTTCCTCAACATTTCAATCCAAAATCTCTATTCATGGTCGTAAAACATTTTTTGTACTGCTTTTATGAATTTCCCTCTTCCACTTTACAAACACACCTTGCACACTTTAGCAACGCAAGACCGTGCCAAGACAGTCACTGTCACTCAAATGTGCGAGGTTTGGTTCATCAGTATGTATCAAATCCCCCTTTTTGGGGACCTGACATATCTGACGTGGAAAATGACTATTGAGAAAAAAATTTAAATGATAGATCAATAGATTAACTACTATGGTTTGATACAATTGTAATGTAAACTGTCATTGAGCCTCAATATTTTGGGACTCTTCGATTTATAAAAAGGTAAATAACGAAAAGGAATTTGGGCTCGATATATCATGTCAATACCAATAACATTTAAGATTATGTTTTCTACCTTTATAGGCTTGTCAATGTTAATACTATGTTGATATAGGCCTATGAAAAGAAAATATATCATAAGAACTATTTTTTTTACAATGACACTGGTCCTTGTTCAAGACAAGGGGAAAGCACTATCGTATCCCTAATATTTACACACATAGTACATCATCTGAAGCGGCCAACTCACTCACGAGCTAGTTTGATCAATTGGGTGCGATCCAATTGGCTTTAGCCACCAAACAAAACTTAATCTCGCTCACGCCAGGCATTTTGAATTGCCATGCTTCCAACTTTCGTCCAATTTCACCACGCACATTCAAATCCACTTAAAAGTTTGTCACACTCAAGTAGATTGGCCATGCATACTTGTAAGTTGTAAGTGAGTGTGCCGCTTAAGAGTTTATAATTTACTGGTCGTCCCTTTAAAATCCGTACCTGAGGTTGGTTGGTGCCAGTGGCGGTGTAGTTTGAGCCTGCATAACCCCCTGGGTTAAAGGAAGCTGCCTGTATATTACTGGGATCGAACCCCTGAGCCTGGTAGTTGTTGGGGTTGAAGCTCTGGGCGGGGTTGGCATTGGGGTCAAATGTTTGTCGTTTCTGGATTGGAGCCACATGATTAGGGAAGCCTCTGTACCCTTTAGAAAATATTATTTAAAAAATAATTAATTAATATCATTTAATCATTTTACTTTGTCGTTTATTTCCGATTTATAATGAGGATAAAATGGTGTTAAATCATGGTGAAAACTAGGCGGAAATTATCATAGATAAGATAAAACAGAGAATGCACCGAGTAGGTAACGGAATTCCTGGAAAAGAAGAACGACCACTACCACTCATGGATTGAACTCTAAAAACATGGTTATATCATACGAAGTGTATTGATACATATATTATAAGCTTTAAATATAGTACAATATTCTCACATCAACATTATGTGGTGGATGACATGCATGCATTCCCATGTAAACATTATATAGTTCCGATGATATATAAATTCTACTACTACCACTGCTGCTGCCACTGCTTAAAAAAAAACAATTGAAAAAATGAGTAAACAATTAGTAGATCATAAATGAAAAAATGAAGGGAACAAATTTTGCTTAAATCTCTAGATCCCATTTGTTATAAATTCTATTTCCTTGAGCGCAAGATGTGAACGTTCTTCATATTGAGAGTTTTGAAAGGTGGTAAATGAATATGATTCATCGTTCATGGCCGCTACAGAGAGATTGATACAACTAGTGCAACGTTCAACGTTACCGTGGCCCTACGACTCTGGTTTAAAGAATTGAGAGCTATAATAGTTTGATATTATAATGCAAAATTGTACTTGCTTTCTTTGTTAAATATATCTGTTTCACCAAATTATCAAATTGCCTGTGTTCTAAATTTGATTTTTTTTAAAGTGTTAGAAATGTCTTTACGTCTTTTGATTGGTCGTATTTCAAATCTGAAAATGTGGAGAAAACCGCTTCTTTTTCTCATCCGAAGAAATTATTTTTGGGGGTAAATAATGAAGTATAGCCATCTGCTAGATAGAGGTGAGTATGTCTTTGAATTCACAATGCGATATTGCTACACCAAGACAGGGAAAAGAATAGTGACTTGTCGAATCTATTTTAGTGTGGCTCTGCATGATATTAATATTATGTATGTGTGTGAACAATGCATCTGCTATATAACAACCATAATAGATCGCAATCGCTTGACTATTGTCGTGTCTTCTGAGAATGAAAATAAAAGATACGAGTACATATCAAACACATCTTGATCTAAAAATTTAGAAAAATAGAATGGTCCAATCTTTTTCATATTTTGTGTATGAACTGGCCACTTTCGTTGGACTTGTATGCAAAACAAAAACAGGAAATGAAAATGTATTAATCATTTAAGAAATACGGGAATTTGCACAATCACCAATTAATCTATCTAGATACTTGACCTAAAACTGGACCCAGGAAGATGCGTAGACCAAGACGACGACTATAATAGGACTGTATAAATCATGAAAGGGAACGCAGTGGCGCAGAGGTACGGTTCTTGCCTCTGAAGCGAAAGGTATGTGGTTCGATTCCCGGTAGCGTCGGATATTTTTCTCCGTGAAAGTCGGTGATAACCTATATGTCACTCCCCTGATCCTATTCAGGTAGGTGGGATCAAGAACCTAGTCCTATCGGAGACGGACGATAAA
>JARBEQ010002790.1:0-16483 GCA_030265355.1 Tritonia tetraquetra | reverse complement strand
GAGAGAGAGAGAGAGAGAGAGAGAGAGAGAGAGAGAGAGAGAGAGAGAGAGAGAGAGAGAGAGAGAGAGTTAGTTCAGTATTGTTTCATTGTGTCAGTGTCATAAAACCCGTCTTTCCCCATCATTTAAATGATCCGGACTCCACGGGTGCATTAGGCGTGTTGCTGTGTCCATCCCTACCACACAGTTATAAACTCAGTAGTTGGTCCCTACATAATGTGTGTGTGTGTGTGTATGTGTTATGTCCGTTGGTTTGTCCTCTCCTTCTCACCTTCTTTCCTCGTCTTTTCCCTCCTTATCCTCACTCCCCTGCTTCATCCTTTCTTCCTCTTCCTCATCTCCCTGCTTCATCTGTTTTTCCATCTGTTCTTCCTCCTCCTCACCTCCTTACTTCTAGTTGTCCTCCTACCTCGATCTCTTACTCCCCGATCGTTTTCCTGTTCCATGTTCCTCTTGGTGCGCTGGACGTGTTGCAGTCGATCCGAACAAGATGGAAGACTTTCTTTTTTCCTTTTTGCAATGTGGTGTCATTTCTCCCGTATTAAGTCAAAAATAATGGAAAAATGCCCATGACATACTTTTTGTCAAAATTTGAGGAGGCAAAGTTATTTCCCCATTAAAGGCTCATGTCATCACTAAAATAGCCGAGTAGATATTTCTTTATTTCTTCTGAAATGACTTACCTGTGTCGATAGAGCCATAAAACAGCAAAAAAAAAAACACAAAAAACTTTATTAATTCTCTTGATATCATTAAATTAGGGCCTTTCTCCTTGCAATTTTTTTTTCTGGTGTTATCCTTTTTTCCAATTTATACATCTGATATCCCTCAAATATAGAGTTTTTGTGACAATTAATGATAAGAAGAAAGAAAGAACAAGATTATCAACAAAAATATTTATAAAGGATGTTTGGTTTTTTTGTCCATCCAGCAAATCTGCGATGACCCTCACCTGTTTGTGGAAGGGGCCAGTTCCGGGGACGTGTCTCAGGGAAAGCTGGGTAATTGTTGGTTTGTGGCTGCTTCTTCCTGTCTGGCATCCTTCAAGGAAATCTGGCATAAGGTGGGTAACTTTCACTGTTTTTTCTCAGAATTAAGATTTGCGTCTTTGGCTGTTTTCCTATGCCACCGCTCATTGTTATCAACCAAGGATAGAGAGGGAGTGTCTGTGTGTGTGTGTGGGGGGGGGCATCATAGTGTAGTACTATCACATTCACTGTGTGTGCAGAGATCCTGGGTTCAAGTCCTGATGGTGACGTAGACATTTTTTCCTTTGGACTTTCTCAGAGTTTTTATGGCTCTGGCCCTGTGGATTTCTTATCGAACCAAGTCCTATCAGCTTTGATATAACCTATACTCAGTAGAAATATTGATGTCATGACCGATTTTATTTTGATGTAAAAAAAACGCCTCAAATGCTATCACAATACGTGTTTGGGTAGATGAGAGACGGAGAGTGAGAAGATGCTTAAATCTCTCAAAGTATTGTTTTGTATCCTATTCATTGTTTGTCATTGCCAGGTGATTCCTGACAGATCCACCCAGGAATGGAATGCTGAGAAACCTGACAACTACCAGGGCATCTTTCGGTTCCAGTTCTGGCGGTACGGAGAGTGGACGGAGGTTGTGGTGGACGATATGCTGCCCACCATCAATGACCAGCTCATTTTCATACACTCCCAGAGCCGCAATGAGTTTTGGTCTGCCTTGCTGGAGAAAGCTTATGCCAAGTAAGTTCTACAGTTGCGAAGGGGGCTGCAAACAGTCTCAAGTTTTTTTTAAATCTCAAAATATAATAACGTTCAGCCTGTCAGATGCATGTCGGACACGACTTCACTGAGTAAACCTTATATGTCCTGAACCCCACCCTCACCCAAGCTTAATAGACCCCTGTGTCTGAGCTCCAGCATTGCAATATAGTGGGAACAGACTCGGGGTTTTATTGTGTTTTGGACCCTTCTGTGGCACAGTGATAGTTGACTCACTCATGGTGCTGGAGGTCTGCGGTTTAAGTCGTGGCTTGGTCAAAGTTTAGAAGGCATGTACAGGTTCAAGTCTTATTGCAGATGGACTTTAAATGGTAGATCCTTTCTCTGAAATGATCTTCAAGCATCTAAAGGAGCGTAAAACTGATATTTTTTCAAATATTTGTTTTTGAGTTGGTGTGTGATTTATGTAGTCACCTGTATCTTAACATTTTATATAGATTGTTCAGGACTGTTTCAGGTAACGAACTAGTCTTTCTCTGACCTTTGTGTGTTATAACACAACAATGTGGATCATACCCTTCCATCTGCTTGAGGTTAGAAATGTTTGTTTCACACCTGTTTTAAGTCAGTACGTAGTCTCATAGGACTGGAAGAGCTCACATGGCTCTGTAGATAAGAGCTTTGACAATTCTGAGAAGCCCAGTGTCCTCTTCTGGAAAGCTCACTTTTCACTATGGGAACAGGGTTGACTGGTATAAAACATATCTAACGCATAGCCACAAATCGGGTGCAAAGGTACATTTTGGACATTTCTGGTTTCTTTCTTTCTTATCCAATTCCCTTTTACCATTACAGTGTAGGGCCAGCACTATGGGGCTGGATTTCTCTGGATCAAGATATTAAGCCAAGCAGGTGATCAACCCACTGTGAATTTCTAGTTACAAGTATTAAACTATTTGCCAGGTTTTTCTCTTTCAAATTACACCTGTCTCATATTCATCTTAAAATACAGCAACAGTGAAACAGTTTGACTTTCCAAGAAGTGGTTTTGTCATATTTTCCAATGCTATCATTGGTTTCTTGAGGACTGACTAAACCAATGGCAGATTGGCACATCATATCTACTCTTTTCTTAATTAACAATGATATATTGATTTTTACTTCAGACTTTTTGGTAACTATGAAGTTTTGGATGGAGGTGAGTTGAGTGAGGCCTTGGAGGATTTTAGCGGTGGAGTATCGGACACGTTGGATATGCTCAAGATGAACCTGGCCTCACAGCCCGAGGAACGAGTCCAGCTGTTTTCTCGCATGCAGAAGGAGATGGACCGCAATTCTCTGATGGCTGCTTCCATTCCGGTGAGTGAGTGATACAGGATTGACTGATGGGTTGAATTAAGAAAGCACTCCGTGACGAAACCAATCTGACCCCATTCCCAACCACCCAGTCAAGCCCCGCTCGCGTGGCATTGGCTGTCGTTACGGCATGACCGTAGGATTATGGAAACTGTTACCTGGCGACTATTTAGCAATTATTACCCGCATTTGTTGACTTCGTTTTAAATTCTTTTTCACACTAAACATAATTACCCCAAAACACATTGACTTTGAATAGCAGGAATAAATCTAAATATGTATCATGATATAGTTTGTTTTAATGTAGTCTTTTTGGTTTGAAAGTAACAGTGAATTTACTATTAACTTCATCTGTATCAATCTTATAGATTATGATATCATTTTTGTTACTATTGATATTCTTCTACTTTTTCTTCTTCTCCTTATTAATATTATTATTATTATTATTATTATTTGTTATGTATCTTTCTTCTAGCAAATAATACACTCACATCATTGAAGACAAATTCAAGTAACAAACTTTATTCCAACATCTTTGTGTGTACACTCCTCGTGCTCTCATTCCCAGCCATGCTTTTTTCTTTCGCTCACTACGTCACACAACACACTCATTGAGGTGCTGCCAATTTAGGCCGTTTAGTACTAAATCAATACACTACATTCACTTCCCCCTTTTTGAAATTTAAAAACATAGATTTTTAATTTACTCATAAACAAAGTACCTTTATCATTCAAACGTTAATTTTCAAGACTTTGCTTCACCAAAAATATAATACTGTAATTAAATCGATAAAATGAAAAAAAAGAAATTTCTGATTCTCTCTGAGACATCAAGAAACAAAACATGGTATTAATACAATAATCATTTTCATTAATTGCCATATTCATCTTCAAACCGTAGCGGAGGACGCTTAATTCGATTTGATCTTCTCAAATGAACTTCAGGCACATTTAATGAATGAACATTATCAAAAGGGAAGCAGTGTAAGGATCATAGTGTATGCTGACAACTCGTTTACACTATGGTGAACTGATTTTAAAATTTCCAAACCTGGTACGTAGTTCAGCAGAGAAATGTTCCATCAAAGGCGTTTCTATAGAAATGTTCCATCAAAGGCGATTCTATAGAAATGTTCAATCAAAGGCGATTCTATAGAAATGTTCAATCAAAGGCGATTCTATAGAAATGTTCCATCAATGTTCAATCAAAGGCGATTCTATAGAAATGTTCCATCAAAGGCGATTCTATAGAAATGTTCAATCAAAGGCGATTCTATAGAAATGTTCCATCAAAGGGGATTCTGGTTACGATCCTGTTGTTGTGTGGGAGGTGTACTGTAACTCAATCCGTTTTGGGAAGAACGAACCGTTGATTGATTGGGCTGCTCCTTTGGTTTTTGCAAAATTTTGCATAATGACAGATATTCATGTACTTAAAGCACTCCTTTTTCAGAGCTGGGCACTGCGGGTCTGATGATAGATGTCCCTTTCCGCCACATTGATGACATATGACACTATTATTATCTCTCCCCCTTTTAAAATTTGAGTTGGCAGGCGAAGTGACTTGCCCCTTTTGTGGGGGAAAATTTCCTTTATTTGAATAATAGTTGGCATGACCATGATTGGAATAAGGTGTGCTATGTTGTGTCAATGAATTTATTACAGCTTCACTTTCGTTGTTTCTACTGTGTAATGTTCTTATGACACTATCAATGATTCTCATGGCCTTGGCGCTTGCGACAATTTTATCTTATGATAAATTATCTTCTAATGCTTTACGTTGCAAATGTTTATTTTGCATTGTAAATATAACTTGGTTAGCAATTTCCTCCTCCATGTTTTGAAATGAAGATTTACTGGCTAAGGTTCGTAGTCCTCAACTGATTCATTTTCACTTTGTTTAGCAGATCGAAATTTGAAAATAAGAATTCAGCTATTTACCTATTTGGCAAAAAATAGTCCTTCAGTTTTTCACACAAGTTCGAATGACAACTACTGTCCACACTCCTTGTTTCGCACAATTTCAAGCTAAACACTAACTCGTTGACTTCGTCTCCGGCATAATGTAACAACAGAGCTTTTTTCCTGACTTCGCTTGAAATGTCCATAGCAACAAATAAATTGTCCAGTTTTTGGATGTAACGTTCCCATCTTGGACCCACATTTTCATCCTCATGAATATTGAATGTCTCAAACGGTGGCAGTGCCATCTTTGAAAATAACAAATTTAATTACTGTTCCCGATTACAAATCAATCAAACTGTTTACCTCGTCGCCATTTGTTGTGTATCTTTCTTCTTGCAAATAATACACTCACGTCATTGAAGACAAATTCAAGTAACAAATTTTATTTCATCTTTGTGTGTCCACTCCTCATGCTCTCAATCCCCAGCCATGCTTTTCCTCTTTCGCTCACTATGTCACACGACACACTCATTGAGGTGTTGCCAATTTGCGCCATTTAGTACTAAATCAATACACTACAGAAAGGATATCAATAACACTCTTCATCCTTACTGTGTTCTTTGCTTTAATGCTCACTTATCCCAAGATATCCCAGCCAGTCAGAATGAAAAACACACCAACAAACACCATGGTTGTTCAGCATGGACATAGAAGTGAAGAGATTTATTCTTATACTTGTTTACATATTTATATATGATATCAAGTATTCAGTTACAGGGGGGGGGGGGGGGGGAAACTCAACCAGATACTGATTACCCAAATAGATATCATATATCAGCTAACTCTAATTCTTACCTGACCTGCCCTGGACACTGTCATGATATTAAAGAGGGCAGTAATTCACTGATTGAATTGAGGTGAATGGATAGAAACAGATCAGATCCTTCCCCTAAGCATGGATGATTAACAGCCTCTTCAGCCCCTCCACAGTTTCGGACACAGAACATTTTGGATAAAATCATACCTCAGTTGAATACAACCGAAAAAAATGCAAACATAAAAGAAAGAATTAACTCAAACACTAGTTTTACCAGAACATTCTATGTCCTTGCATTATTGTCTTTATTGGAGGTGTATTCTATTTTCACTCTGTTCTTCGACTAGTTTTGTGGTTATTATTGTTGGTATAAGTTGATTTGTGTGTGTGTGTGTGTGTGTGTGTGTGTGTGTGTGTGTGTGTGTGTGTGTGTGTGTGTGAGTGTGTGTGTATGTGTGTGCAATCAGCTGTAAGAAAACATTTTGTTGTCAAGATGTCAAAGTTAATTTTAAATCCCACCCTCTCCTCCACAACTCATTGTTGCTATGCCGTTGGTAGAAAGGGTCATTTTTGCTTGTTCTTATCATTATTATTATTATCATTATTATTATCACTATTATTATTATTATTATTATTCGAAGTTGAATACACACACACACACACACACACACACACACACACACACACACACACAAGTATACCTGTCGATTGTCCACTCAAAGCACTGTTGTGAAATATACAATGGTATAACATTTAGTGTATCTAATATTTTAAATAATGACAAACAGTAACACATACCACTAAAGCCTTCATAGGAATAATATGTTCACGGTACTTCACGATGTCACCTTGTGGTCTTTCCAAATATGAAAAATTGTATGAGATCTGTTGAGATGGTAGAGAAATCAATAACAATATAATCAATATTCCATGATTTGTTTTACATATCACATTAGCTTATCAATTATAGTGGTTAATGTTGTTATTCTGCGTATCGATTTGTTTGTTTGTTGGATCGAATCCCATTAATACCCCGTAGCAGTGTTGGGGCCAGCCCATGTCCAGTCATGGAAGGCACACAAGATGCACGCGAGTATTAATTTAGGCACCCCCACCACTAAGCAACGCTGAACATAGAGCCGGAAATGCTATGGATCATAGATCAAGCAAATGATCAGCCCACTCTGTCCATAACTCAACTTTTTACTAGCACCATGAGTAATACGTATGACAGTATCAATTAAAGACGGGACAAGAAACAAACTACAGGCGTGATAAAGAGATTGATTTTTAAAAGAGAATTATTTTAACACGAAATATTTGAATAGAGCAATCACCAACATTGGAGTTAATGTCTGTGCTCAAGAGTACTTTTGTATAATGGGTATGCTGAGTGAACGTCTACGTTCAAGTTCAAGTATATAAGATGCAAGAGGCACGGATGCCCATCACTGCAAATATGTTACAACGCAAAGACAATCCTTTCACGCATCATTTTCACAGTTTTTGGTACTACTGAAAGTGTGTGCGTGTGTTGGTGTGTTAGAGTGTGTTTGTGACAAAAAAAAATTATATAGCAATCTAAAACAAAAAAGAGGAAACCCACAAATCATTTACAATTCAATTCTAATTCTCAAAAAGACTCAGCCTTATGTGGTAAAATCCGCTTAGTTTTCTTACCTGAGTGGTTTATCACCAAGGCAACAGAACATATTGTTATGGCCAAAACTTGGGCGACACCTAAAAATATGACGCTCATTGTGCCATTCAAGGTTCGGGGCACAATGGGCTGATCACCTGCTTGCCTTATCTACCTGATCCAGAGTTTTTTCCAGCTTTGTGTTCAGCAATGCTGGACATGGAGCTGGCCACAACACTCCTTGGGGGTATATTGTGGTTTGGATAACTAAACAAAAAGACTCAAGTTGCCTTACATGGTATTCAGAATTCCTTTGATCTTCCCCGGAGCATGTCTGACATCGGTCTAACACGCTCTGAAACAAAAACATATAAAAACGGGTAAAGCATAGTCAACAAATCATTCGTCAATGATTTATTCCCGTCTCTGATATCACTATTCTATCAGGATATATATATATATTCGTTCACAGCTTGTCATCCCGGGTGGGGACGAAGGCAGTCACCTGGCAATCACATAAGATAGAAACGAAATGCAACAATATCGGGGGAAAATTACTAAAGAAAAAGCAGAAAACGATACATTCAATGCAACAATTTACAGATCAAGAAACAATAGCCAAAAGAGAAATAAATTATGTTATATTAATTCCACTCTTCTTTTTGACGTTTTTCGGATACTATCACATTCTAATTATTTCCTGATATTTTTTTTTTACGATTACCCATTTAAAAAATATAATATTGTATCTAATTTTCTAGATTCAATAGGTTTTTAAAAATAAATATTACAATAGAAACTCAATATGTCCTAGTTTTCTTTACCCTATTTATTTAGGCCCGCCTTATTTTCCCGAACACTCGTCTACTCCACCTGTGCCCCTATTCCAAGAAGTGTAGCGTACATCCCGGCTATTTTTTATGGTGGCACTAAAATTTCGCATGCAGAGTCACTTGTTTCGTGTCCCTGAACCCTAAAAATGGAACATACTCCGAGTGAAAAAAAGGAAATAAGACCTGTTTTGGCATGACTGCGCATGCGTACGCTAACTAAGTGTTCGGGAAAATGGTCACTTCGATTTATTTAACCAGGTCCTTACCATGGCAACCTCTGGCAAGTGCTGGATCAGGCCCAGAAACGTACAAGTGTAGGGTTTGGAACACAGTTGCATCACCTCTTCCCATCTGGAAGGATGAGGTAAGCATTGTGACAATTGTAAAGAAGAGAACACTGGCATTATTTTCGGATAATAGTTTCTTGCTAAAGATCAGAATTATCGTCATCAAAATATCATCATCAGTGGCATTTATTTTCTTTTTTCATATTATCGTCACCGTTATCACCATCACCGTCGTCGTCACCATCATCATCACCATCATCATCATCATCATCATTCCTACCACCACCCCACTACTAAGACAATCATCACCCTCATCATCATCATCATAATCATCACCATCAACAACACGATCACCATCATCATCTTCATCATCATCATTTTCATCATAAACATCATCATCGCCATCATCACCACCACCATCACCACCATCACCACCACTATCACCATCACTACCATCACTACCATCATCATCATCTGCACCATCACCACCACCTTATTCTTAACATTCCTGGTGATTTTAAGAAACAAATGTTTTTACCTGTCATGATTGATAATGGCCGAAGCCACCTCCTGATTTTTGTACTGAATGACGTAATCAAAGAATGAGCATTCTTCCGTGTTCCGTAAGAAGCCGGCACCCATTGTAAGAAGGAGGGTGACAGCCGAGGTCTGACCACTCTTGGCTGCCACGTGAAGGGCTGTATCCTGCATAGAGTAGAAAATTCAATAGTGTTTGTGTAATTTGTTTGTTTGTTTGATCAAATCCCATAATATGTACTATCACAAAGTAACGTTGGGGTCAGCCCTATGCTCAGTCATGGAATGCACACAAAAAACCTGCATTAAAAATGTAGGCATCCCAGCCGCCGAGCATGGCTAAACACAGAGCCGGAAATGCTATGGATTAAGGGATTTCGGACGAGCAGATGATTAGCCCACAGTTTCCATAACTCTTTACTGGCACAGAGTAGTATTAATCAAATAACGCCAGCTGCTATTGAGAAAACTAGGAGAATTTGCCACTATGGGCGGGCATTTATTTCATACAGAGAGATCATTTCAAAATATGCCCCCCCCCCCCCTTTTCCCCTGTCTACTAAAATCCGCCTATGATAAGAGATGGCATGGCAAGACGTTGTGTTTGGAAACATTAAACGGTTTAGACCACCCCTGTTGGTATTTGAATCCTAGTCTCATACATTGACCACATCATTCTATCTCAGACATTGATTCGATGGGTTACATCTATACTGAAATCCTACCATTATATCATAATATCTGCAATGCTGGAAAGCCTTGGCGAGTATGACTCTCCCCTCCATACGGTCCTCCGGTGTATGACGTCATTTCCTATCACTCTCAATCATGTTGTTGAATCATCCATAACCTCGATTCTGTTCCTCCAGGCTTTCCGTAAACTTTTTTTCTGCTGTCACTGTGTTGTTTTGTTATATACGTCTTTTTCTAATCATGTGGTCAGCAATGGACGGTACGTTGAATTGAAAGGGAGCAGGCACTTGTAATGATAGATGGTATCAAGTAAAGATGGAACATGTGAAAGTGCCGTTAAAAAAGCCTTTCTTTCTTTATCAATAACCTTTTAGTACCTTTCGGTGTAAGGTATTTAAAAAGCCATAAAAGAAAAACAAGCTTTTAATATGTATACTTACTTCCTCCTGATTCACCATATCCAATAAATTGTTTTTAACTCCCAGTAAAATCTTCATGCTGTGAGTCCACCCGTTGGCAGCGGCGTGGTGGAGAGCTGTGTTGTTTTCGTGATCTCTGGAGAAAAAAACACAAACATTACTTACTATGAAAAACAAAACAAGATCAACAAACATTAAAACAACTCGCCCAGGACAGATCAGGATGGAGACAGCTGACCAAACAGATTCTTTACCACAGCGCGAACGAATAACAGCCTCGTCAGTACCTTCATAGTTTAGGGCAAGCGTCTTTGTGACTGTGAAGCCAGATACTACTACATTAGTGCTAAAACGAAAAAATCATAGTTTCCTGTAAACTCCTGCTCTGAAATGTTTCCAACAATGACACTAATTATAAACTTTAAAAGAAGTACTATAGTACATCTGCCCGGAGTGGTAGAACCTGCCAGTTTATATCAATTGCTGAGGGGGTTCCCACAAGGGCTACAGTAAATTGTTTATTGGCCCGTCTTTGATTAATACTGCACAGGCTATTGTTCACGGTGCCTGTAAAGGGCTGTGGACACAGTGGGCTGATCACCTGCTTGTCTGAGATGCTTTGATCCATAGAATTTTCGGCTCTGTGTTCAGTCATGTTTGGTGGTCTGGATGCCTGCATTTATGACGGGTACCTTGTGTGCCGTTCATGGCTGAAATTAGGGCTTGCTCTGTGGTATTAATAGGGTTCGATCAAACAAACAAACTATAGTACATCCTTTCCATGTCCGCTAACCTACCGATGTCTGCCCACCTCATTCATTTTTGTACGTCCTAGGCCTAGAGAAGAAGAGGACGGGGTGAACTTTGACATTCCCACACTACCCTTTTTTTATATAACGCAAGGTTGATCTATTGTTGGGGGGCGTCCCTAGCACAGTCATCAAGTCACGTGCTCTTGGACGTACGCGGGGGTCCGGTGTTTAGTCCCGCTTTCACAGGGTTTTTTTTTGGTCCTTTCAGAGTTTTCATGGGTCTGCTCTGGGGATCCACGTAGAATCTTCTCAGGTTCTGCTGAACCGCCTTTGATATTTTTCTTTGTTGAAAAGGGCGTACACATTCAGACTTGACAGATTTATTTTTTTTCATGGTGATGATGTTTGGTCTCAAATCGAATAGACTCGATGAAGGAACCGAATTGCAGACACTGCTTCGCCCCTATGGAATCTTATCGAACACCTGCTCTTAAACTGTCCATACTTTAGAGATCGGAGATACCACGGACTACTCCCCATACACCTTACACCTAATACACTGTAGGCTACTCGGAAGCAGCCGAATTGAGGAGAGCTAGCTGCTTAATAATAATAATAATAATAATAAATAATAATAAAGCATTTATATAGCGCGATATTCCATTTGCAATGCTCAAAGGCGCTCTACAAAATAAAATAAATGATTGACACACAGATTGACATTCATATTGCTGACAGCACTAACATTTACATACTAATATACAGAGCGGAAGAATTCCGTTTTAAGAGATTTCTTAATACGATGGTATTGCGCAACAGTTAAGAGCAGCCTGCTCACAGCAAAACGAGATTTAACAACAACAACAACAATGACGACGACGAACATCAAAACAATGACAGCAGCAACAACGACGACGACAACAATAACAATATCATCTTACTTGTTGACCACTGCTCCCCGGGCCAGTAACAACTGTATCACTTTGGTGTGTCCATTCTCTGCTGCGATGTGCAAGGCAGTCAACCCATCGCCATCGGTTTCATTGATTATATTAGGTCCATGGATGCTGTTCAGTAGACGCTTGCACGTATTTAAACGACCATACCTGAAATGCACAAGACAACATGAACCAAAGCTCAATTTGCTCCCACGACATAAATGACGATCAGTGATGTCTGAAACGTCATAGAAACTTTCTATTCAATCAAAGAAGAAGCATTTCTACAGGGCGTATCTAGCGCAGTGGCTAAATTACATTTCTCTGAATGCAGAGGTCCCGCCTTGTACAGGGTTTTCTCCCTGGACTTTTCAGTTTCCATGGCTCTGTCTTTGATAATATGACCTTTCTGTATTTGAAAAGCGCGCAAAACTTCAGACTTTAGAACTTTTAGAAAGCATATTTATATAATTAAATACAACCCGCTGAGCTATTTGTCACTCCGTTGACCTCCTATCCTCTGGCGAAGCGGAGCCACCGTTAGCATGCGTAGATTCCGTTCCCCTACTGTCGCATTTTCCATTCTACTGCTTAATCGCATTTTCCTCCTTGCCGGATCCCACTCTTACCCAAAGACACAACGCCGGGCGATCGGGACAAGGTCCTCTCCAGTGGTCACCTATCCGAATACTAACCACAACCGCAGTCGCTTGACTTTACTGACCAGTTGTTTGTTTGTTGCTGTTTTAGGGCTCTACCGACATAGATAGGTCATTTCAGCGCCGGACCAGTTCAGCGTGCTATTCGTTTCGCTATTAGCCCCTCCAACAAAAGCCCTTCTCTTGACCAAGTGATACTTTAATAAAGGAGCCAGAACCTCATCAGAAATTGTGATGAGGTTTAAACCTCTGAACCAATTTTGAAATACTTGTTTTTATAGTAAACTTTACTGGGGAAGTGTTTCTTTACAGTGGTGAAACACAACATTCATAATCAATAGTCACAATAACACATTACATAGAACGTAGATACATCACAGTACAATAGTCATACACAATACACCCATAAACAACACGTGCCCCTCTTACGCCAGCATTGATGGGTCGCCACATTGCGGTGCCCCATGAGCTAGGGCGAAGTGTTTTGCTCAAGGACACGGCGAAAAATAGCGCAGCTGGCAGGATTCAAACCGAGTCTGTGGGATCAGAGGGGCGAAAACTCATTGAGGTACAACGCTCCCCAGTTCCAGTTGATTTTTAGAAAGGATAACGTTTCTAATGTTTTACCTGGCAGCAAAGTGCAACGGACTCTGTTTCTCGTTGTTCTTATGATTGAGGACAGCTCCCATCTTGATGAGATCGTCTAGGGCCAGCAGGTGACCTTCCTTCGAGGCGTAGTGGACAGGTGTGCACCCGAAATTGTCTTTGTCATTCTGAAGCGTCTTGATGTCCTGAATACAAATTTTTATTGGATTAATATAAATCATTACTGGATTAATATCAATTATTACTGGATTATTATAAATTTATATTTGATTTGATTATTATCAACAATGTGTTTTATCTATACCGGCCACTGTCAAAACATCGGTTATTAATCATTCTTATCTTTGAAATAGATAAGCCATCAAACATGAAATTCACGAGCAAAGGGGCAAGTTCCAGGGGTGCAAATGGGGCAAAATCGCCCCCAAAACAGCATTGAATAGCACAAAGAGCGTCACATTTTAGGTGTTGCCCAAGTTTTGGCCATAACAATATTTACTGTTGCCTTGGTGGTAAACCCCTCAGCTATGGGAAAACTGAGAAGATTTTGCCCCATAAGAAATGTTGACCAACCAAAATATACCAAATAGGCTGTTAAGAGTTAATCAACCTTGCGTTGATAAGGAGGTTCCGCCATTCAAACCATCGCAAGGAGGTTACGCCATTCAAACCATTGCAAGGAGGTTACGCCATTCAAACCATTGCAAGGAGGTTACGCCATTCAAACCATCGCAAGGAGGTTACACCATTCAAACCATCGCAAGGAGGTTCCGCCATTCAAACCATCGCAAGGAGGTTACGCCATTCAAACCATCGTAAGGAGGTTACGCCATTCAAACCATCGCAAGGAGGTTACGCCATCCAAACCATCGCAATGAGATTCTGCCATTCAAACCATCGTTTCTAATTGTCATAGTATAAAGCATTGGTGTTAATCCTACACAAACAGCATCTAACTCTCACCGAAATAAAATCTGCACCGCCTATTTCTTCCAATTTCCCGCCAAAACGTATTGCAAGATGCAGGAAGTTCCTGTTGTTTTCGTCCTTGACATTGACATCTGCCCCTTTGGAAATGAGCAGCTGGACAGTTGACCACGCCCCTTTAGAGGCAGCCAGCAGGAGAGGAGTGCGGTCTCTGAGGTCTTTGCATTCAATGTTCGCTCCCTAGACAATAGGGTAATACATAATAGTATCTATTCACTTTGGACTGGGAAAGAGAGACATACACAAATATTCACTCAGGACAGGGAAGGAGAGACATACATACGTAGACATTATATGTTATTATTGCAAGCAAAAATACGAATTATATGCGATGGGAATACTTTTAGAATTTTTGAGCCCTCCAAAAAAAGCTTTTGAAGGTTTAACTTTTACGATTAGCTCCATTATAGTATGATAATACAATCTTGTCGTCATAAATGTTACAGGGGGCGTCGTAGCGTAGCGGTAAGGCTTCTGTCTTATGTATAGAACGTCCTGGGTTCGAATCCTGGCGACGTGGGGAATTTTCCCTTGGGACTGTCTCTGAGATCCCAGTGAGGGTTGCGACCCCCTTGTTTTTTGTTTTTTTTGCTCAAGCGGCCAATGAATGAATTGGTTCATTTGAAATTGGTGAATTCGGCAAGAAAAGACGCCAGTAGAATGTTATTACTGCTCACTAATCACGAAAACAATATTTGTTGACATTGGCCGCAATCCACATTTTCGCGGTTTTTTAAATGCCGGTCAGGATATTATGTAAGGAAACACTTTAACGGGATTTAAGGGAAATCATCCAAACTTACTTTGTCCAGCAGATATTGCATGACCTCAGTATGTTCAAAGAAGGCTGCTCTGTGGAGTGGGGTCATCTTGGTAGCATCAAGCATAAACACAGCCTCCAAGAAATTGTCCTCTTGCATATTGGACATTAACTTGATCATTTCCATATTCCCCTGAGCGCCTGCGAAATGGACTGGCGTTGACCCGTCATCCTATAGAATTATGTTGAAAATTGAAAATGTACTCAACAGCACACCAGGCTCCATCATCATTATTAATATCATGCATCATCACCATCATTATCATCATCATCATCATCATCATCATCATAATTGATATCATGCATCATCACCATCATTATCATCATCATCATCATCATCATCATCATCCTCATCATCATTACCATCATTGTCATCATCTTCATAATCATCACCATCACCATCATTAATATCATGCATCATCACCATCATCATCATCATCATCATCATCACCATCATTATTCTAAATAGCAACGACTGGTGGACAACTTCAGCAATTCGTCTACTTCCAGATACCAATCATTTTCACCTGATTCAGAATTCGGACTACGAACCACCACAGAATAATATAGTGTTTTCCCTGACATCCCAATTCTGTTGTTAATGCTTCCATTACGGCCCCACTATGATGTGTGGCCAGCACTGTCGCTAACATCATTATCAATTCAATTAACACCGGCGACCACAGAGAAAAGAGTTTGATGCTTGCGATGGGAAAAGAAACAATGGATAACAAACTTATCTATTAGTTCATTTCCATTGAATATGAATTGCTTTCATTGTTTGTCAGTTGTTCTCCTTTCTTTCTTTATCAATAACCTTTAGTACCTTTTGGTTTAAGGCTTATGCGTGATACACACACTTTCACCATTGATCCCCATTCAGTGACATCCTCTTTGCCTCTACAAGCCTAGATCCTCTCTTTTTTAGACATTATTTCTGAAACCGCATCCTGACACATTTTCTTTGGTCGACCTCTAGGTAGTTTTTCTTGCTGTTTACATTCTAGTATTTGTTTAGGAATTCTGCTTTCATTCTGTTTATGTGTTCAAATCATCTAAATTGATTTTAATATATTTTTATTTTCAAACTTTCAGTTTTTACTCCTTCCCTAATCCTAGTATTTCTAATTTTATCTCTCTTTGTTTTGCCCATTGATCTTCTGATAAATTTCATTTCTGTTGCCTGTAGTTTGCTGTTATCTCTACTGTCTAGTGTCCATCATTCACTTCCATAAACCAATTGTGTTCTCCGTTGTTCTTTTTTCCCATCGTGAGCGTCAAACGTTCTACCTGTGGCCGCCATAATACTTTGATCTCATTATACAATAGCATTACTCACCTGTTGTGCTTTGACAGAGGCCCCCGATTTCAGACACACCATAACAGCCTTTGAGAAAGAAGAAAATGTACACTTTCAACATACTATATCATATTGTTAAAAACAAAGAGAAGCATAGCACTTATATAGCGCATATCCACGAAGTTCATCATGCTCTATGCGCTTTACAATGTATAGTTTACCCCCG
>JARBEQ010002679.1:0-11538 GCA_030265355.1 Tritonia tetraquetra | reverse complement strand
CCCCCCCCTTTCTCTTTCCACTGCCGGTTGATAGAAAATGATATATTATGATGTAGTAATCCTACAGAAGAAGACAATGATGATGAGGAGGAGGAGGAGGAGGAGGGAGGGGAAAGAGGAGGAGGAAGGGAAGAAGGATGAATGTTTTGATGGTTTAAGTAAACAAATTCTACTACACTCGGTGGGCGTTGACTGACGCGGTGAAATGACATAAAATAGAAGAAAATCTTTTCTATACGAGACTAAAATAAAGTCTCAATATTGCCATTCCCTATTCTTCATTATTTCACAGATGTCAGGATGACGGCAATAAATGGATGGATAAACAAATATCGCTATCGCTCTGTTCAAAACACGAACGTGGACTAAACATAATTTTACAGGAGAAAAAAAATGTTTATAAATATCCGAACAAAAAGTATATTTTATGTGTATCACATCAAGATACACAATGTGAAATAACTGGTGTATGTCTTTTTTGTAATATTCATTTAAAAGCTGAAATAAAGGACGTTCGTGTTTTGATTACTAAAAAAACGTTAAAATGGATATTCGTGGTTTGAAAAACGTTTAAAAAACAAATTTGACCACTTTTATTTACCAGGTCTTATCAAATATTTCAGTGGGTTGATCACCTGCTTGGCTTAATATCTTGATCCAGAGAAATCCAGTCTTATAGTGCTGGCCCTACACTGAAATGGTAAAAGGGAACTGGATAAGAAAGAAAGAAGAAAGTCTTATCAAATACATGAGATGATGGTCCGAACGGGTAGTTTTCTTTGTAGATAGACTGAGATATATACATAGATAAAACGCAGAAATCTTTGAAAAGTAGATGGAGAGAAGAACAAACGGGTGGAAAGGAAAATATAGAATACAATCTATTGTGATATCAATGGGAGGTTCGGGGAGAGATGGGCAGAGAAGTGATCTAAAGACTTAATCCTAATGGGAAAATGATAGCAAGGGACATAACTTAGGAAAACATTTAAGAAAATCTATTTGCTTACTACCCTTACTACCCCCTGCTCAAACAAATAAATAGATAGTTTGCATTCCCTTCATCAATATGGAGATGTTTTTAGAGTGCATGGTTGACTGTTCTCCGGTTTTGCAGTCACACAGAGATGATTCTGCAACGCCTATTTTGGAGGTCATATTTTAAGCCACAATGGCCAGTTCTGAGGCGGAAAATAGTGGTTTGCACAGGTAAATGTGGTCACAGGCTGATTTCGCAACAATTCTGATGTATTTATCTAAATCTGGTGAAATAAAGTAAGACAAGCCTTGCATAACAATAATGATAATTATTGTCTTAGAAGAAAACAAAAAAGATCAAGCCAACAGCTGACTTGAATAAAAAGAGGCCAAGTGAGGATCACAGTCACTGTGGCAGTTCAACCTTACTCTCACATCAACAACATCATAACAGGGCATCTTACCCCATGCTGTACTGACTGAAATACCTTTTTAATACACATCATAGAATATATATTGGTCATCTAAAATCAATAAATTAGTCGACAACATCTTACAATATTCAAAATTGTGCAGTAATTTTCCCTGCTCCACGCTTCCAGTATCAATATCATACACATACAGTTTCTATAGTCCATACTTTTTAGCTGTGGGGCTCCCAGTGACGCAGAGGTACGGTTCTCGCCTCTGAAGTGAAAGGTACTGGGTTTGATTCCCGGCAGTGACACTGTCAGGTATTTTTCTCCTTGAAACTCAGTGAAAACACAAATGCCACTCCCCTGATCCTATTCAGGTAGGTGGGATCAAAGAACCTAGTCCTATCGGAGACGGACGACAAACTCGGAGGTCAAGTGTGCATGTTGCGCATGTTAAAGAACACTTGGCAGTTAAAAATCAATAAGAGTAGGCCGCTGTCCAGGCAAAATTAATTCCTACCACAAAGGTCACAGTAGGTTGATCACCTCCTTGGCTTAATATCTCGATCCAGCCTCACTGTGCTGGCCCTACATTGTAATGGTAAAGGGGAACTGGATAAGAAAGAAAGAACTTTTTAGCTGTGTGTTAAAAATAAGGATAGTCTTCAATTGACTCTGACACTCAATTACATAATGGTCTCAACTTAGTCTCCTCAGATAACAAAAATAGTATGCACTCTCTACATAGGATGAACAAATCCTGCAAAGGATTCTGGAAACTTTTTGATCAACCCGACATTCTCTCTCTCGGTCTTGCCAATGTGACAATGAAGATCAGCTGCCAAAGCTCTCTTGAGCTCATTTTGGGGATGGTAGGGTAGATTTGATTTTGCCAAGACAGGGCTGCTGTATGTTATACATAAACCCAAATAAAAAGTGTTGGGACTTCTGTTTCTTTTATACAGAAACTACATCACATGGCCAACCAGGCACAAACTATTTTATATAAAAAGCATAAATGGCCTCCAATAAGTGTCAAAGTCATGATCCGGAACTGTTGAGGGATATCTAGTGTGCATAACACACACACACACAAGACCTCCAGTTTTTTCACCCCATCCTCCAGCAAAATAAATAACCAGCATGGCTATCTTGTCATCAAGGTCAGCTTTCAAATAGAAAAATACATAACTGACTCCAGCAGTCAAATGACACACTCTTTGTAGAAGTAATAGACAACCTCAGTCAAGTTACTGAGATAAAATTACTTTTTAAAAAAAATCGTAATCAATTCTGAATGAAACAAATAAAAAACAACAGTACAAGATATTAAATATATATGGACACCAACAAACATCAGCGATAATGACACTTCATTCACTCTATAGACTAGCTTGTTACCTATCACTTTCAGAGTTAATACTTAACAAGCAAGGTACAAAATGGGATCTTAAAGTTCATCTGTAAAAAAAATCTAGCGAAAATAGCTTAAAAATTGTTCATGTTGATCTTTTATGTTATTGATGACAGCATTCTTAGAGAGCAAGTAAATCTCTCTGAGGCTTGATGATAAGACCAGTGAGTAAACAATAATAATTTCAGTTAGAGACTCCAATTCCGTCAAGAATGGGTAAAAACACTAAATAAGTTAAGGTGCAAAGATATCAAAGTTTGGGGTTTTTTTTTTCAATCATAAAATACAGGAGAGAAATTAAAGATAATAATCATCATATAGTATCTTACATCAACAACACACTAATTTCAAAATATATGATTTCAAGATCAGCGACATTTCAGGATATATATCCAACATTAACTTTTGTTTAACAAAGAAGCATAAGTAGCGATCAAACGCTAACAATGCACAACAGTGTTTGGAACGATTTTTGATAAAAAAGAGTTTAAAAAGTGCTAAAGTTGGAAGTTTTACACCCTTTTCAACACAAAGGTCATATCAAAGGCAGTTCAACAGGACTTGAGAAGATTCCACGTGAATCTCCAGGGCAGAGCCATGAAAACTCTAAAAGGTTCAGAGAAAAAAATCCTACACAAGGCTATTGACTTAACCATTGGACTAGGGATGCCCCTATAAAAGAGTTTATGTCACAGGATGTCTAGATAGAGTATAAAATGGACTTACTGTCAGCTGTCGGTGATGCTATTGTTGCAGTTTCAGCAGCCATTTTATGAAGCAAGAAACTGCTTGCTACACAACTGAAGGGGAAAATAAACCCCCAGAAAAGTCAATAGCGCTGAAAAAAAGAAAAGCAAAAAAATATCCTTTGAATTGAAGTGAACTAACACATCTTTAGAAAATATATCATGTGACAATATAACAAAATGATAATAAACAATAGTTTCGAAGTTGAAACAAAATTAAACATCATCAAATCAATGCACCTATCCCATAAAATCATCCAACTTTGACTTGTAAAAGTATTGTTAACAGTGGAGACAAGTCAGCTCTATGGGAAATCTGGTGACCAGTTCTTTAAAAATGTATTTGTGATTATATTGGAATTATTACTAAGGGCAGCAATTCCTCATTCCCATGATACCATATATTCATCCCGATATACTGGACAGCTGATGGATATTTTGCTGGGTGCAGCTGATAGGCATAGTATAAAAGTAAACATAATGACCTTATGATGGGTTTTCATTGCTATGATCTTCAAAGTGAATTCTTCAACTTAATGTTCTGCTTTGTCTGAAGGGGTCACAAAATTCATGAATTCATTTGCTGAACAGTTGAAAATGAGACCTTCCATCATAGAGCCATTTAAGACCGTCTACCGTTCCTGAAGATGAAGACAATATTCTTCTTTTTTCTAGACACCAATCATAATCAATGGTTCCTGATAATCACATTGTCGGCTTTTGAAAATAATTAATATTAACATAACTTTTTTTTAAAATCTCATTATTATTGATATCATTATCATCATCAGCACTATCATAATTACTATTATCATCATTATTATTATTAATAATAATAATAAATAATATATAACATTTATATCGTGCATTACCAAGACTGCGTAATGCTCAATGCGCGTTACAAAAATAATTTCATGACATAATACATTGACATTTACTATAAACAATTGACTCTAATGATTAATTCTGACAAGTGTTATGAGATATGAATATAACAACATGTTACAGAAATGTAAGTGTAAAAAGATAATGTTTTAACATTGACTTAAAACTTCCAACTGATTGTGCCTCTCTGATTTTTTTGGGCAGAGTGTTCCACACAAGGGGCCGACATGGGTAAAAGCTCTCCCTCCATTATTGTTATCATTATTGTACAGTTGTTGTTATTACTATTACTATCTTAAAACCAAATCTATTAACGCAGGCCAGTATATTTGATATCCCTACAATATAAACCTGCTCCAAAACCTAAACTGAATAACTATACGCACAATAAAATGGATACGTTCTTGATCACAGGATGTTTTTCGTGAAAGACCACCATTCTATTTTATGTGAAGGTCATTAAGGGCAGTTTTCTGTACCTTATAGTTTCGTCTATAAAACATACTTAAGACCACGCCCTTCATATTGTTTCCAATTTAACACCATATTCATAATGATAATAATATTGTATGTGCCCAACTGGCCGTATAATGCGGCTGACGAGCATTCACATTTTACCGAGCGGCCGTAATATACGGCCGGTGAAGTACGGCTAGTAAAATATCAACTACGAAAATACGGAAGATAAAATGCCCATCTAAATTTTACAGAAGCTTTTGATGACGTTAATCTACGCCTTAGAGTTGTACATGTTGGCTTTGTTTCGATTTTAACCGGTAAATTTGATTGTGGAATGATGGGTTTCTCGAACACTTTATTGTCTTCATTTTTTGTTCTATGTCAGGCTATGACCTGTTCTTGTAGACTCCCAATAATATTCTGCTTTAGAAACTAGAAAGGTTATTGTCAACGTTGTAAGATGATAGTGTCAAAAATAATTATGAACATTTGTACGATGGAAGTTGAGGTGGACATGACCAAGAAATGGTCTGGATGAAAATAGTAGAAATTAGCGAAAATGAGGATGATGAAACTGCGTCACTGTATAAAATTAGCCATTAAAACAACTATTCAATGGATTTGTGCCAAATTTGGAAATGTCATAAACAATTAGATTAAAACCTATCATGAAATATAAATAACATGCAGATTCTACTTATTTTACAGCAGGGTGGTGAAATTTTTCGATATTTTTTTTAGTCAAAAAAATTACTAACACTTTCAAACACTCAAAACATGTTTAGAAAGCAAATTCTTAAATTATTTTCCTTTCATATTATTCATCCCCAATCAATTACCTTTAATTTCATATATATATGTTTTCTGTCAATAACTTTCTTGTTTTATACTCCTTTTAGCACACTGACTTCTTTTTAATTTCGTGTCGTGAACATACGTCCAACTGTGAAAATAATTGTGGACACAAAGAGTTTTAAACCTATGACCGGCCAAAGACTTTTTAAACCGACCGCCAAATAATCATACAATTGAAATTGATAGTAGTCCTTCTCTTTTTAAACCGACCGCCAAATAATCATACAATTGAAATTGGTAGTCCTTCTCTTTGGTGACCTCAAAGATACACAATAAATGGAAAGCTCGCCAAACGCATTTTTAGCACAAAAAGCAAAAAAAAGTACTGTCCTTAAGAGCCTTTTTAAAGCTCATAGGGCCGGAGCTTAACCTGGTTTCGGTAGCGTGAAGCGGACAAGTGACAATTTGTCAATTTCTGGATAGGACGCTGGTCTATCGCAGAATAATTTCCCAAGACTTGTTTGAAAATTGGTCAAAAAGCAAAGACCAAACAAAACTAGAAACAAAACAAGATCTACAAATGTTGAAGGCAAGAAGAAAAGGGCAAGAAACAAAAATTTAAACAAATATGATGTGATGTAGGGAGCTGACAAAATCAAACTTTCTCTCTCTCTCTTTCTCATCCAATACCCTTTTACTATTACAGTGTAGGGCCAGCACAATGAGTCTGGATTTCTCTGGATCAAGATATTAAGCCAAGCAGGTGATCAACCCACTGTGACAAAATCAAACTAAATATTATAATATTAACTAAAACTAGATAAAATGAGAAAGTTGAAAATAAAAATAAATCGTTCTCTGACGAGTGTGGGAACAAAGTTGGAAGTAATTTGGATTCATCATAAACAGCCTCAAATTATCGTTCCTCACATCACTCAAATTCAAAAGGTACACAAAAAACAATAACCCTAATCCCCACATCTCCGAAGCCAAAAGACAGCATTCAATCATGAATGTCAACAAAAATCAAAACAAAATGGCAGCTTTGGCTTTATCAGCAATTAAGTGTCTCTGTTCATCTTATCATCATCTAGACGGTCTAGATAGACCCCTAGACTTGTTTTGTTTTTTTAACCATCAACACACGGGTACGTCTAGATAGGTCTCTAGATAGACCTCTGCCTCTACTGTCTAAAAAAATTGCCATTCAAACTCTGAAGTCAAGTCTAGATCCACTCTGAAGAATGAACTGTGTGATGCATTAAACATCAAGAATTTTCAAGAGCAATCACACTTTTCTTTCCAGACAGCAGACAAGACACATGATGAGAACCAGTTTCAATAAAATGTTAATTCAAAATGTTCTTCTTGCTGTTGTTATTCTACGTAAGATAGAAGTCTATCTTAGTCTTAGACATAAATGAATGGACAGAAAGCATGAATAGCCTTTATTGTTTCATTGCTTGTGTGGGATATTAGAACGACAAAATAAAATTGTAGAACAAAAGTAAAAGAAGAGAGTTACACAGACCTTTCTAATTTTAGATGATTCATTTCATATTGAAAAAAAACCCCACTAACACAACAGTCAACAAGAGACTCAAACTCAATGACTGATGCATCTCTAGATAATGCCAATACCACTCATAAACATAGGAATATTATAATCTAACGTCTAGGCTATTCATTTCTTCATATTTTTTCACTCGAATCTCATGAGGAAACCAGTATCGATGCGTGACCCAGTCTGCTGGGGTGATGCTGTGATGTCAACAAATCCCTTTGATGGGGACTTTAAATCATCTCTACTTGTGTTCCGGATTTGTTTCACTACGGCACTTAAAGGATATCGATTATAAGAAGAAAAGAAACAAACCTGTTTGATATTTTCGATTTGGAAACACAGGTGGAGCCTGGAATAAAGGTTTTGTCCATGTAATGAAAGATAAATTGAAATAAATTATGCGGTGTTTGT
Organism: Tritonia tetraquetra; assembly: GCA_030265355.1. Lineage (NCBI taxonomy): Eukaryota > Metazoa > Mollusca > Gastropoda > Nudibranchia > Tritoniidae > Tritonia > Tritonia tetraquetra. The sequence continues at coordinate 3,870 of JARBEQ010002679.1, read as the reverse complement.
CACCTAGTGAACCCGGAAGCAGTCTTCAGCAGAATAAAAAGTGGTCTGAGATTCCAGCAGACAATATTCTGGTGCCAAGCATCGATTTATTTGCATAACTTCATATCCTATGAATCTAATACGTTCTGTCTGAAAAAAATCCCACGAGATCTACATCTTAAAGAGAATGCGAGGTGTTAAAAATAATCAGTCGTCAGTTTCTCACAGAGTCATCCAAAACAGGACTGGAACCACCCATAATCTGCCAAGAGTGCCAGTGAAGTGTGAAGGAATGTTTTCAAAGGGAGACCATTCTCAAAATTCACATTGTTTGAGGATAATATCGTTGTACCCTCCCTTAGATTATTCTTGGAAGACGGTGTCCTGCTGTATGGCGATTTATTATTTTTATTAATGTTGTTATTATTATTATCATTATTATTATTATTGTCATTATTATTATAAGGTCTAATAAAATATTAATGGTGATGATGACGATCACCTCATGACACACGCAGATAATTTTGCTTGCCTCTCTCTGATTTTAGCACACGACTGTCTACCTGTCTCTACTCTTCTTAGCACTTCCTCGTGCTAATTTTGTCTCTGTTTTACATTCTCTGCATTTTCTTTTTTTTAAAACAGGTTTCTGTTGCATTAATCAGTTTCAGAGTTAGCAATGTCCAAGGTCCATGAGTCTCTTCATTGTAGAATGGGTTCTATGTAGCATTCAGGCAATCTTCTGTGGGTCAAGCAACTTTGAGCGTGGTTAGTGATTGGATGGGTGACCATTCAGGCGACCAGGTTCCGATCGCCCGGCGTCTGTGCCCTTAGGAAATGCAATGAGTACCCGGCCGAGGGCAGCGAACGATCAGAATGCCGAAGCACCTATCAGGCTTTACTTTTTTTAAGTTTCGTGTCCTTGCTAACACGACAGTCATCTCCAATGTTATATTTCCTCATTAAACGCCCTTCTAAAGATGATACGTGAATCGTTGTGACAGAGCCTTTCATTGCATCCGGAAATTTATTGATAGTCTGGTTTTTCATAATAAATTATATGTAATAATGATAGTAATAATGATAATAATAATATTAATAATAATAATAATAATAATAATAAATATCTGTAAAGCGCATAACCCCATCAAGATGCTCAAAGGCGCTTGACAATGTCATCATGACGTAACAATATCGAGTGAAAACAAACAATTCATAGATTCACAAATACGAAGAAATAAAGAGTTCAGATTTTCTAAAAGAAGGAAACGTTTTACAGTTTCTAGTTTTCGCTGAGAGAGAATTCCAAACAACAGGAGGTGTCATTGTTTTGTTGTTTAAACTATTTTGACGATTACGTTTTTGATTACAAAGGCGTTTACGATTATATGACACCGGGAATTGGGAGAAGCAGCGCAATAAGGAAACTACACATTCTATTGGCCCTGGGAGTGGTTGTCGAGATTGTGTCCGGGGATTACATCCGGAGAGAGACTCGACCACCGCTGCCAGGTGGGGTTGGCGGAGGTGTGTGTAATCAAGTCGTATGCTTGTTTTTAACTTTGTCAGTATCACTTAATACTTTCTTTGGCAGATAGTTTCTTACTTGGAGACCTTGTCTTATGTATACAGTGAAACAACCATCACAGAAACAATGTTAGGAAGGCTGTGTCCATTATCTGTGTCACCCTTCTTTTTAAAAACTGTCCTCTTTTATATTATGTTATCATTTCCATTTAATGATCAAGATCATATTATTAAAAAATCGACTTTCCCTTCCTTGGGTTTGTCTGAATTGTTAACAATTTGGGATAGCAGATGGTTGGCCAGCCACCCGTCCGTTCTCTTGGTCGGTGATGGGATTGTATGTGCCCAAGTAAACCCCGGCAGAAAACAACCCCCTACACCAATCAATGACACAATCATGAGCGCTAGACTCTACTCCAAGCATTACAATTTAACATTTACAGTCCGCTTTGCGTACGCACTTACATGCGACAGAGGAGGCAGAAACAGCTTCTACTTCTATGAGGCACTTACAGGGGTGTAAAACGAATACACAAACTGGCTGAGGATTTACGACTCACGATCGACACTGTCGTGATATGGTGTAATTCCCCTACCTTACAATATTATATCATTATTATCCGGACAATAGTTGAGTTGTATCCATACAACCTCTCATATCCCCTGGAATAATCACCAGTCTGATCCATACCTTTCAATAAATAATTCACTGGTAATGGCATGACAGGCACGCATAAAACACGGACACAGAATTTGATTCACTAACGCCTCTTGACCGGTGCTTGGTGATTTATGTAAGTAGTCATGGAATCATTATTTTCAAAGTCTGGCTGATAGGTTAGAATACTCTTTTAACTCTTTCTCGCGAAAAGGTGGAAGTTGTTAGTTTTACGCCCTTTGGCAGCTCAGTATATCCAGTTATTTCTTATCCAGTTCCCTTTTACCATTACAGTGTAGGGCCAGCACTATGAGGCTGGATTTCTGTAGATCAAGATACTAAGCCAAGCAGGTGATCAACCCACTGTGGTAGAAATTAATTTTGCCCGGACAGCGGCCTTCCGGCCTACTCTTATCGATTTTCAACTCCAAGGGTTCTTTAACGTGCGCAACGTGCACACGGGACCTCCGAGTTTATCGTCCGTCTCCGATAGGACTAGGTTCTTTGATCCTGCCTCTGCGCCACAACTCATGATAGGTCATATCAAATGCGTGACCCCCGATTAGTCTATTAGGGCTTGGTTCCATAAGGAATTCACATTGTCAGAGCTATAAAAACTCCAAGAAAGTTGAAAGGAAAAATCCCATGTCGCCCTAAAATATCTCTTTGGACACTCGATTGCTGTGTAAACACTAAAATGATCATCTGCTGTTCACGTTGCGCACAAGACAAATGCATTACCCCTACGCCACGAAGCTCCTAGTTATTGCGATAATCTGTTTTACCCCCTTAAGATATCCAACTTTTATCTTTCTAGAAACGCTTTCACACTTTAAAAATTAGAAAGGAATAGTAGAAGTATATATCTGGCTCTGATCACATAAACGCTTTCCCTAAAGTGTGGAGGCACCAAAGAGTTTGCTAATTGTCCGTGATTAGTTTAAGAATCGGTTTGGTCAGTTGTCTCCGTCTAGGTCTGTCCTGGGTGAGGCGTTTTCACGTTTGTAGATCTTGTTTGGTTTCTAGTTTTGTTTGGTCCGTTGCTTTTTGTGCTGAAGATGTGTTTTTGCGAGCTTTCCGTTTATAATATTAAAAATACTAATAATGTACACTTATATCGCGCAACGCAATCCTCTTGGGAGAGAGGCTCTGGGCGCATACAATATATTATCATATCTTTGAGGTCACCAAAGAGAAGGAATAGCTATCAATTTCAACTGTATAATTATCTAGCGGTGTGTTGAAAAGTCTTTGGTCGGTCATAGGTTAATACAATATCAATAGCATTAAGAATACGATGTATCATTAACTTGGAAACAATATGAAGGGCGTGGCTAATTATGTTTTATAGACGAAACTATAAGGTACAGAAAATTGCCCTTAATGACCTTCACATAAAATAGAAATATGGTCTTTCACGAAAAACATCCTGTAATCAAGAACGTATCCATTTTATTTTGCGTATAGTTATTCAGTTTAGGTTTCGCAGCAGGTTTATATTGTAGGGATATCAAATAAACTGGCCTGCGTTAATAGATTTGGTTTTTAAGATAGTAATAACAACAACAACAACTGTACAATAACGATAAGATAATATTAGAGCCACGCTCTAACCAACTGAACTAATAGGGGTGGCTAATTAGCTCAGTTGGTCAGAGCGTGGCCTCGGTCTCTGGCTAGGCGGTGTTGTCTTACGCCCCGGTGTG
>JARBEQ010002568.1:0-16490 GCA_030265355.1 Tritonia tetraquetra | reverse complement strand
AATACTAGAATGTAAACAGCAAGAAAAACTACCTAGAGGGAGACCAAAGAAAATGTGGCAGGATGCAGTTTCAAAAAAAAAAAAAAAAGAGGATTTAGGCTTGTAGATGCAAAGAGGATGTCACTGACAGTGAATAGGAATCAATGGTGAAAGTCTGTGTATCATGCATAAACCTTACACCGAAAGGTACTGAAAGGTTAATGATAAAGAAAGAAGAAAGAAAGGTTTTTGTCTACATTGAATCTATAATGATCGGCTTGCATCACTATCACATCTAACAGTAATAGGTAAAGGAGGACTCTAATGCCTCACGATTTCCGGATTTAAAACAGTTGATTTGAATAAAAAGGGGAATCTAAAACTACACAATGATAATAATAATAATAATAAGCTGTCCTTGTTTGCTTATGGACGCTTGTGTGTGTATGAAGTGTGAACAAAACAGACACAGAGGTGTCACTTTGTTGTGCTAGTAAGTAACAATACAGAGATGCTGCTTTCCCTGCAATTGCCAGAAAATATCCAGCAGCATGTAAATAGATATATCTATTGCTGTTATGTTAGTAGTAGTATATCCGTGGGCAAAAAAGTTCAGGCAATTTTGACCAAGCCCAGTGGCCTCTCTGACAATATGATTTTCCTGTTTTATGAAAGATGTGAAATTATCTTCATTTGATGATTATAATCAAACCTTTTTTATTCCTGATTTCAGTGAAACATGTAATATACAGTACAAGGAATTGAAAAATTGGATGTGTGCATGTGCTGTGATTCACAGAAAATCAATTTACAATGGAGGACAAGACATTTGCACTAATTGCCCAAACTGTTAAAAAGGAGCTTAGTTTCCCTGGTGAAGAGCCTGCCGCTGTGAATGAACCATCTTCATGTACTAATGAGGGTGAATACTCAGACAATTCCACCAACTGTAAGATTCCTTTGAACCGACATGCAACCTCAGCAGGATTGAATATAAAGCAAGAAGGCGGCTTTGATGGTGACGATGATTACGATGCGTCAGAACAAAGTCCGTGCTTTAGTGATGAAATGGAGGACCAAGAACAATTTGTGGTCAATAAGGCAAAAATAGATTCTGCACGTCATGTTGGTGCAGCTCTTAAATTGGAAAATTCTCATCATGCTGGAGAAGTTGATAAGGACAATGAAGCTGTACCACTTGGCTTGTTCTTGAATAACGCTCATTTTCTCAATGAAACGGAACAGATGGATGGAACGGATACAAGGGACAAAGATGGATCTTTTCCGGAGGGTTCACAGGCGGAAATTGGACATCCCAAGTCAAAACATTTCCCTTCTATATCTGCTTTGTTAAATTCAAATAGAAAGGTTTGTGACATTCATATCCTATTATATCATTTTTTTTGGTTCATGGTGTTTGTGTCTGTCAAATGATTTGTGTAGACAGTTGAATTTATTATCAAAATCAATGTAAAGTAAAGCATAACATCCACTAAGTTCATCATGCTCTTTGTGCTTTACAATGTATAGGCCACTCCCATATCCTTCTCAACTCTATGAGGAGTAGACAGTGTGAGTTGCCTGTCAGGCGCTACAGCACTAGCATTCTGACCAGATCGTTTGCTGCCCTTGCTGTCCTCATTTACACCTGAGTCAACTGAGGTAAGCGGGGTTAAATGCCTTACCCAAGGGCACATCTTGACCACATGGCCCCCTCACTTCGATTTCAATAAACATATTGATATCCTTGATACTGTCACTGTCTCCATAAAGCCAAGAATGAGTAAAAGAGAGAAACAGTCATTGAATTTTAAGTGTCTTTCTAGCTGACATGTGATTGGTAAGATTCAAAGTCTGACAACCTCTCAATTTTTAACAATGACAATGTGATCAACTCAGGAGCATGTTGGTGCTTGAATGTTTAATATAAATGTTATCTTGTTCTCAATAAGGAGGTGGTAAAATCCACCAATGGAGCATCACAATCCTCTCAAGGGGTGGCAGTTTCTTCCAAAGAGAAGAAAGTCTATCCCAAACCTGTGGTAACAACTAGCACTCTAATTGCCCTAGCATTGAAGAACAGTAAAACAGGTTGTCTTTCTAGTCCGGAGGTCTATGATTTTATCAGGTCAGTAAAAAAGTGTTTAATGGCAAGCATCATGTCCTCTATAATAATATATCAGATGTTTTATCGTTTTCTCCTAATCTAAATATTGATGCACATGTGGAATTTTTTGCATTTGTAAACAAGACACAGTCAGTGCTGCATAAGTTGAATTTTAAATTTCATTGACATTTTAAATTGTCCCTTAAGTTTTGGGGGGATTTTTTTTTAGCAAATGTAAATGACAGTAATTTTTTTATCCAGATTTTTTTTCTTAGAAATGTCAATTTTTAGTTATATGTTCTTTGCATTGAGAATGGACCAAATGGCTTTAACTGTAAGTCTGTTATGGTGGTTATCATGCCAGTTTTTACTTTATTGACTGTCCACCAGATCATGATCATGGTCTTCTTATTTATGAGGCAAGATACTTTGTGAGTTGACCAAAGCCTATTTTAAGAGGATTTGATTCAATTGAAATGAAGATGGTTGAAAAGGGAGATATTTATTGGGTATCCCTAGCTGAGTGGTTAAATTACTCACTTTTGAACGCAAAGACCCTGGGTTCGATTTCTTCATTGAGAGGATTTTTTATGGACCCATCAGTCTTCCATGATTCCATCCTGGATAGTCATGTGGAATCTTGAAGTCCTCTCTTTAGATAAACATACTCTACTGTGTTGGGAAGTGCATGAAACTTGAAACTAACATGCCAAACTTTTTAAAGCATTTATTGCTGCTGTGTGTAAAAACAAGGAGGATTATGAAGTCGGTTATTAATGCAATGGGGTCACCCGTGGCTCAGTGGTCATGCCACTCGACTTCGGAGCGCAGAATTTGTTCTCTGGTCCTTTCATGGAATGTTCTCATGTTCTATTGGACTGCCTTTGATATAATCTTTATGTGTTAAAAAGGGTGTTAAGCTTCAAACTTTAGAACTTTTTTTTTATTAATGCAAAGTTCTTCATGGTTGGAAAAATAGAAATAATGATTATATTTTCTTCTTTCTTTTCTGTTGCAGTAAAACCTTTCCATATTTCCGCAGTGCCCCGGAGGGATGGAAGGTTGGTTTACAAAATTTATTGTTAATGCCGTTAGTACTATATTTATCATCATGACTGATTAGTTTTGATTCTCTGGTTTACCTTTTGGTGTCCTGTTTATCTATAAATGAATGAACCTCCTCCACTCATCTCTGTTTCAACTGCTTTTCTATGCATTAGCTAAAGTCATTTCTTTTTTCTTTACAATATCAGAGATAAACTCTGTCCACATTTTAGGTTTTAGGGGTTTAAACACAAATATCATTTTTGGGATTCTCTGCTCATTCGTTCTATTTACCTGTCCAAACCATCTTAATTTCCTTCTATTGTCTTCATCATATTATTTATTATTGTCATTATCACCAATAGTATAATCATTTATTGTTATTTTTCTTATGATTGTTATTGCAATATTAGTTTCAATCCATCTTATTTAATGTAAGCACAGTGTAGATTTATATTTTCCAAATTTATAAAACTTTTTCTTTTTTTTGTATGACAATCATTGTCTGTCTAAATCCCCATCCTCACGGGGGTGGACTTCTCTGTGGCGCTCACGGATCGGGAGGTGCTGTGGTCCAGCAGCACTTACTCACGGATCGGGAGGTGCTCTGGTCCAGCAGCACTCACTCATGGATCGGGAGGTTCTGTGGTCCAGCAGCGCTTACTCACGGATCAGGAGGTGCTGTGGTCCAGCAGCACTTACTCACGGATCGGGAGGTGCTGTGGTCCAGCAGCACTCACTCACGGATCGGGAGGTGCTGTGGTCCAGCAGCACTCACAGATTGGGAGGTTCTCAATTTGAAAAAGAATTTAAATGGCTTTTTTCCTGGCTGTGGGGGTTCCAGTCCCTATCGGAGATGGACTATAAACAGGAGGTCCCTCCTCTGAAATGATCTTCAAGTGTCGAAAGGGAAATAAAATGACTAACGTTTAACCTCCCCAGAGTGTGGTGCGGTGTAGATTGTCATCCAACAGACTGTTCATCAAGGGAGACGGCACTCTCAGTAAGGGAAATCTTTGGGCTTTGAACCCTGAGTATGTGACTCAAATGGACGAGGAATTCACCAGGTGGACTGAGCGACCTCCAACAGGATTCTTAGACAGTTTGGTTCATCCAGGTATGTCATGATTGGGTTGTAATGGGGTACGTCTTTGGCCGAGTGGTTAAGTCACTCACCTTAAAGGTGCGGAGCATGGTTGAAAGTTTGGAAAAGTGTAATTTTTTTTTTCTGGAAAGGTTAAGTCCCATCAGCTAAATTTGTGCTGGCTAGTAACTGGGCTGGTCACACCGATAGTAACTTGCGTTATGTCATGGCTGTTTACCCAGGTATTTGTCTCCTTGTTTTTGGTTGGCGGCGTATTTGAGGGCTATTTATGAAACCATTGGGTCTTGCATTTTGTTGTTGTTGGTTACCCATACCTTGCAGGGTTTTTTTCACTTCAGACTTGAGAACTTAAAAAAAATGATTTTAAGAGTATAACACAAATTAAACTAAGACCAGTTTTGCCCAGAGTTGTAGAACCTCCCAGTATTTACAATTGCCAAGAGGGTACCCACAAGGGCTACTTTACAGTAATTTGTTTATTGGCCTGTCTTCAATTAATACTGCTCAGTGCATTGCTCATGGTGCCAGTAAAGAGTTGTGGACACAGTGTGCTGATCACCTGCTTGTCTGAAACTTGCTGATCCAAAGAATTTCCGGCTCTGTGTTCAGTCATGTTTGGTGGTTGGGATGCTTGCATTTATGGCAAGTGTTTTGTTGCCTTTTATGATTGAACATAGGGCTGGCCCCAACACTGCTCTATGGTATTAATGGGGTTCGATCCAACAAAAAAACCAAGAGTAAATGGGAAAATATTGGAAAATGTATCACTGACCTTTACAACACGTCCGCCACCAGGCAAGATGCAACTAGAAATTGTCTGAAATTCTATGATCTATGATCAATTGCATGTATTTGATAGTGATAGTGTGAATGCCTGTATCCTGATATACAGTTACTGAGTTACACTGCTATTTTGGGTCAAACATGTTTTTTCTTTCTTATCCAATTCCCTTTTACCATTGTAGTGTAGGGCCAGCACTAGGAGGTTGGATTTCTCTGGATCAAGATTAGTAATGATATGGTATGGTGATCAATAGAACAGTTTTGTTCTTTATATGCATTACTTTTTTCATCATGTAAAATTCTATGACGATCTAAGGCTAATAGAGGTCCAACATTTTCATCCTTTTAACAGGTAATAACATGGATCCTAAAAAAAATTGTATAACAAACACTTTCTTTTGACAGCTTTTAGTTAGAATTGTCCCCCCCAAGCTGAGCTGACTGATACATTTGTCTTTACATATTTTATTTCAGCAAAATTGGCTTCTTTAGTGAAAGGATATGTGGGTGCTACAACAATGAGGAATTCATCCCATACTATCGTACATCAACTGCTGAAATCTAAACTTTCACCAGCAAGGGCAAACAACTCTCCCACAGCAACAATGAAATCTGGCATGGCTCCATCTACAAAGATTTCACCTCACGTCATCAAAAGTCAACTTCTTAAAAAGAAATTGTCCTCCACAAGGGCAGGTAACTCTCCTACAACCATGAATCAACGCAGAGTTCATCCTGCCCATGCCGCACAAAGTCATCCTAAATTACCAGCTGAATCTGTAGTTCGTAGATCAAAATTTGGACTGACTTCGTCCCAATTACGACATACTCAGTCTCCTGTCTCACAACACAATCGATTTCCATCCTCTCACACTACAGGAAACAAATTACATTTGCAAAAAAAATTACATGCAAAGTTGTCTCATTCCAGCGCAGTTTTGGCCAGGCTAACACAGGACCTTTCGCAATCACAACAACGTGCGAGTCATTCTCATGTCAAACAACACATCCCTAGTTCGTCACCTCAATTCAGGCCATCGTCAGCTGCCAAAACTGGATTCAGTTCAGCCTTGAGCTTGAACAAACATGAATTATATGTAACTATGCCGAAGAACAATCCAGTGGTGAGTTATGGTGATGATGATTCATTATAATCTTAAAGAATGTGGATATTGACAATTTAGTGTCATAAGTTGTTTAACAGAAACAAATTTACAAATCTGAACAAAAAATAAAGATCACTTTTCACTTTGGAAAGTGACGATAATTAACCTATTACAAAACAGTTCTAACTCAGTGTGTCACATGGTAATCAGACTCGGTTGTTAGGTCCTGTGATGAATTATCTGTATATATTTCTTTTCAGAATATGCGTCTGTTGATTGGTGTGAGATGGTACAATCAAATGCTATTGGGATTTTTATTATTGTTTCGTTGATAACTTATTAGAAAGATGATTTTCTTCTATTAACAATGCCTTTTTAAACCTCGGTTCCAAAACAGAATTTGCTATTGTCTGACATCTCATGCAATTACAGTTAATATTGTTAACGAGGTTATTGCATAAAAGTGATATTATTTGCAAAGTTCGGTTGTACCACAAATGCTACATGTCAATATAACACATACGCAGAATATCTCGCATTATCAAAACTAAAATATTGAAAACCTCATGGAATATAACGGTGATCGAGGGACTGGCACGCTATGAGAGAACCATGTATAATGAATTATACAATGTTTTGTTAATGTATTCTAGCAATGCAATGGAAAACACTGTATATTTAAACATTCAGTGTTGTGTCGTATTCCTTTGTACTAATACACATTTACAATGTTTTTATCCTTTCCAATCTCGTTAATAATTGGAATTTTAGTATAAGGCCCTGTGTGTTGATGCATTATATTAATAATGATAATAAACAATTATTTATATAGCGCTGGTATCCATCAGTGATTCTCAGAGGCGCTTTACAATGATTCGTTCATTCGTTCATTCAGTCACTCAGTAATTGTCATCACAGAACTTTGATATATAAAAAATATGCCAGGCCATGATATTATAAGTATTTTATCTAGCTAATCAAACACGGAACGGAAGAGTTCAGTTTTCAGGTGTTTCTTGAACGATAACAACGTTTGACAGTTTCTTGTCTCAGCAGTTAAGGAGTTCCACACTGCTGGGGCCGAATATGAAAATGAGCGCTACTATGTCTTTCTGATGTCCACGATATAAATATCTCAATTTAACCTAGATTCAATTATAGTGTTTTGTCGTTGCATGGCAGTATTGTATACATGATGTCATTTGAAGAATATAGACAAGAGAAGGCTAATCATCTGATCTGAAAATCCTTGGATCCATAATAATTTTTTACGGTATTTGACCATGAAGGGTGATTGGGACACTAACATAATTTCATTCCAAGTTATACGTCGGACTGGCCAGTCCCAATATTGATTCGCTATACAAATGGTGGATGGTCAAACATGTAACTTTCAAATCTCTTCCCACTTAACCAGAAAGCCAGCCCGGATCACAGAAAGCAGCTTGCAAAACCGTTGGTGAAAAAGTCGCCTGGAAACCAAACCCCAGAGAAGAGGAAACCGGCAGAAAGTGAAGACGGTATGGCCGGGCAGTAAAAGAGATTGTTGTGATAATTAGTTATTCAGATTATTTTCCATATAATTTCTCCCTGAATGAAATATCTGACAACTGCTTGCAACAATTGACCATGTCCAAGTTAAGAAGAATTGCGATATTATATATTATACCAACAAGAGCCCTCCAACCTTTCCCTTTTCTTTTGAATTAAAAAGCAAATAGATTTATACTTTAACTTTCATATTTTTAAAGAATTACACTTGAATTGTTATTCTGATAACTTTAATGTACTTTTAAGTGATCGTACACACCCTTTAAATCCAAATTTTTATTTATTTTTCTCTTATGTAACTCTTTTTTCCTTTTTTTAAAATCTCTACATTACTATTATTAGTATCACTGTTACTATTATTAGTATCACTGTTACTATTATTATTACTACTAATACTATTATTATTATCATCATAGTTCTATTCCATTTTCTTGAAATGTTATGCAGTTTTGCAAATAGATAAATTAAACAATTAAAAAAATTCAAGCACAGTCACTGATACGTTTACGTCAAAACAAAAAACAAATTACACATGAGATATCTTTTAACATAATAGTTACTCACATTTATTCTTACCTTACACCGAAAGGTACTAAAAGGTTATTGATAAAGAAAGAAAGAGACATTTATTCTTAGATAAGTAATAATTTCCTTTCTTATTGAAACTGACGAACAAATTTTTGGTGCAGATTTTTGGGTAGGGTTTGCTTTGTCTGTTGCTATATTTAACTTTTGTCTTCTCAGAGGATAATCAAAAAAGAAAAAAGAAGCGAATGTGGGTGGATCCACTGTACGTGAACAGATCCACAGACGGTGTGATGGCCAAATTATATCCACAACTTATCCACGATGACGAAAAGTTTTACAACTTCACCATGATGTCCCGAGACAGCTTTGAGATTTTGTTGAAGAAGATGGGAGACCAGATCTCTCGCATGGACACAAACTGGAGAAAGGCCATAAAACCGAGAGAGAGATTGCTTTTGACATTGAGGTGGGATTTTGTTTTATATTTAGTAATCTTTCTTTTCACATTTCATCATAATAATTATTTTCTCATTACAGTGGACAACGACTAAACTGAAAATGACATACCCAAAAATAACAATGAACCGAAAGAACTTGAAATCCATGATTATTTTTTGCCCAATAAACGCACTTGCGGTAAACTGAAACAGCCTTTAGAATTGAATGACGGGACCATTTTATTTAGTTTAAACGTTGTCCACTGTATCTTCCATCTTAGTGATTTCATCATCATCATCATCTTCTTCACCTTTATTGTTATTTTCCTGGCAGTTGTAGTGCTCTTGCTCGTAGAACTGGAGGTCCACAGTTCAAATCCTAGCCATGGCAACAATTTTAACACTAGAACTGTCACATGGTAATTTATGTGCTGCAAAGGCAATTTCAGCATTTGTGATATGGCACAGAAAAACCTTGTTGTGAAGTTATTTGAAGAGTAAACCCCTTAAAAGTATACATTTTCTGAAAGGTAATTGAATGCCCAATCTAATGAAATTATTTTCATTGTGGTCAGTTGACCATGGTGATCAAGTGAACTTCAACCTGAAACAGGCAATTTTTGAATGTACTTCAGATATCTTTTGTGATTTTATTTCAAGTCCTATCCTCTAACACCAATAAGAGAAGTGTTGCTCATTCAATTCTCTCCAAGATGATATACACTTTTTGGGGCGTTACATGATTAGTTTTCATACAGTTTGTAAAAGTATGAGTTTGAGAGGTTTCTTTTAACTACTGATCAGCAGAGTGACCCTTCATTGAAAGATAAACAAAAAATCAATTGGACTACTGAAAATTTCAGGAGCACCTTGTAATTGTTCATATTTCTCCATGTAAATTATGAAAATTTGAGATAACTAGTTCTGGAATTTATACTCCAATCGACTGTGGGGTTGTAGGTCTAGACGATCGATGACTAAGATTTCGATTCGGTCCTATCAATACTACAAATCGCTTCCATCTTCGCTTTGTCTATCTTCAATGTGGCCATTTAGAGTCAATTTCAATGTATAGACCCATGATTTTTAATTCTTCAGTGCTATTATTGCCCAAAACAATTAAAATGGTGCTTTTGCTCTATTTACAATCGCTGATGGACTATGATTTTGATTTTGAAATCATCGCAAAAATTTAGTATTGTTTTTCGGCCATTATCACAAGATTCACGATGAACCGGATGTGTTTTTAATAAATTCAACTGTTGCTGGGTCAATCTGGTGAAGCAAAAGATTGGAATTGTTTCATTTCTTATTTTAGATAGCGATTATAGCGAGGCTGATTAAATTTGCCGCGGTACCACATCAGTAAATTAAGGGACCAACAGCCCGTGACAGTTCTAGGGTTAAAAGGCTTTTTATGTGTGGGTTCAAATCAAAGTCCTATTGTGCATCAACTTAAAGTATCAAAGGCATTACACTGATAACATTTAAACTTTACAATCTGTCAGGATTCACAGAATTGAGTTTTTTTTCTTGGAAGAAATTACTATCTAGCCTTACTCTTATTCTCTCCACTTTTCAGACTTTACTTTTACCCTGTGTAGGATTTTAATCTTAATCCCTCAGAGTATTCAAGGCTCTGTCGTGGAGAATGGAAATCTTCAAGTCCTGTCAAATTTTTTTTTTTATCTTGAAAATTAACACCTTAAAATTTTTGGCAGATATATGATCATGAATCTACAGACAAGATGAGCAAAACTAGAATTTGTAGTAGTATCTGTTTCACAGTCACAAGGACACACCCTAAACTGTGGAGGCTGTTAGTTGTCTGTGCTAAGGTGAAGGATCTGCTTGGTCAGCTGTCTCCATCCCGGTCTATCTTGTCTAAGCTGTTTAGGTTTTCTTTGTTAGTCCCCATGTGTCACTGTTGTATGTAAGAATAGGTGTTACCAGCTATTGTATTCTTTTCCTCTCAATTTTGTCCTTTTAGCCAAATTCTGTAAAGTTTGCGGAAGGCGGTTTGTGCCAGGATTTTTCTTCTTTCAACATCTTCGGTGTCGTTAATCAGACTACCCAATCTTTATGTGCTTTTCTATTCTTCTAATTTTACTGTCCTTATTTCTATTTTTCTTTCATGTATGACATTGCAGATGTATGGTAACCCCTTACTCTTAGAACAACATGCAATTTGTCAATGATGCAGACAGACAGAAGTCATCCAAGTCTTGACTCTTAGAACAACATGCAATTTGTCAATGATGCAGACAGACAGAAGTCATCCAAGTCTTGACATTTCCATCTCACGCTGTTTTGTTTGTTTGTTTGTTTGTTTAAATCAGAAACTAACAAGAGGTGAAAAGTGAAAAATTATCTCCTTTTTTCCCCCTTTACTTCGCAGGTTTCTCGTCAGTGCTGAAAGCTCTAGAGTTCTCTCCTCACAATTCCAAATTGGTATTAGCACCATACGAGATATCATCTACGGTGCTTGTGACGCAATCTGCAGCTGCTTAAAAGACTCTGAACTTCCACGTTTGACAACACAGGCATTCAAATCAATCTCCGTTAAATTTTATCAAAAGTGGAAATACCCTCATTGTATCGGGGCTTTGGGTACCAAATCCATCAACTTACAGATTCCAGGCAACAGCAATTCATCAGAAGCAAACGAACCTCACAAAGGAAAGATCTCTATTCTCCTGCAAGGTGTTGTTGATGCAGATGGCAATTTCATTGCGGTGGATGTGGTAGATCTAAGTAGTGACCTTGGAGGAAGCGTTCTCAAGTGGTCTGCCTTTGGGGACGCTCTTTACAAAGACCAGCTTCCAATCCCCAAGTCAGATAAATTTCTGGAAAGTGCTAACGATGAATTAAATGAACCTTTACCGTACGTTTTTATTGGTGGTAGTGAACATCCCCATTTGAAAAATTTGATGCGACCGTTCGCACAAAGAGGATTGAATGACTTGCGTCGCAATTATAATCAAAGACATCACAAAGCCCGGGGCATTACTGATCGTGTGTTTAAGTCAATGGCCGCTAAATGGAGCGTACTAAGGACCAACCTCAACATGAATCTCATCAACGCCTACAAAGTCGTTCTCACTTGTTGTGTTCTTCATAATTATTTAAAGAATAGAGAAGGATGTGAAGGTTTAGAGGAAGAGGTACAAGTGCCGGCTCAAAAGTCCCGGAAGAAAAAGAATTATAGTTATCTTTGTCAGCCTACAGTGGGTAGACCGAGCCAAGATGCCATGATTAATCGAGATAGATTTGCTCGAATTCTTAACACAGATCTCTTTATTCCCTTAGAAATCGAGTCAGAAATTTCCCCAGGAGCAACAAATTTATCACTTTCTGACAAAAACACTTCAGTTGAAGTATCTAACCCATGCCTCTCTGTTTCTACGCAAGAACAGTCAGATCATGGAAATACATCAGATCTTTCTGTTCCCACCCAAAACATTACTGATGATGGAAATGCATCAAACCTTTCTGTTCCCAACCAAAACATTACTGATGATGAAAATACATCAGATCTTCCTGTTCCCACCCAAAACATTACTGATGACGGAAATGCATCAAACCTTTCTGTTCCTACCCAAAACAATACTGATGATGGAAATGCATCAGATCTTTCTGTTCCCACCCAAAACATTACTGATGATGGAAATGCATCAGATCTTTCTGTTCCTACCCAAAACATTACTGATGATGGAAATACATCAGATCTTTCTGTTCCCACCAATAATATTACTGATGATGGAAATGCATCAAACCTTTCTGTTCCCAACCAAAACATTACTGATGATGAAAATACATCAGATCTTCCTGTTCCCACCCAAAACATTACTGATGATGAAAATACATCAGATCTTTCTATCCCTACCCAAAACATTACTGATGATGAAAATACATCAGATCTTTCTATTCCCAACCAAAACATTACTGATGATGGAAATACATCAGATCTTTCTGTACTTATTCCTACCCAAAACATTACCGATGATGGAAATACATCAGATCTTTCTGTTCCCACCCAAAACATTACTGATGAAAGAAATACATCAGGGCTTTCTACTCCCACTGAAAAAACTGTTGATGATGAAAATACAGCAAATGTTATTTCTGTTCTCACCAAAAACCTTACTGATGATGATGGAAAAGCATAATATTCCACCCAAAATACTTCCAATGATGAAAATACATAAAAGGTTTTTTAAGATTGAAAAACTTGAACCTTTTTGTCCCCTCCCCTCCAATAAACTTGGATGATAGCCCCCTGGTGCCATTCCTATGTGTTTCTATTATCAGCCGATTGTGTATAATATTGTATATGGTGATACCAAAATAAAGGAACCCACCAAAATCTCTGTTATTTTGATATTATTCTTACGATGTCAAATATAGTCCTATTCAAATAATGTTTCTTTCTTTCTCATTTCCTGGTACTGGTAATACCTTATGGTGTCAGGTCGAAACTAGAAATAGTGCACAGATGAGAAATAAGTAAGAATCAGAAATTCGGCACAAATATCTGCTGTTTCTGATGTTTGCTATTTTACTTTTGATTTTTAGTAAAGTTCCTCGCTAAAAGTGTTCTATATTCATAGTTTTGAAGAAGCCTCCAACTCCTAGAGACTTCCAAACCCTATTATTAATATTATTTTACACTTAAAATTGCTCAACTCAACAAATTTAATTATCTCTACTTTGATCTAGAGCTGAGGGATGGCCACACGAATGGATAGCCATGAAGAGGGATGGCCACAAGTACATAATTTTTTTTCTGACTGCAAAATTTGTTGTGTTGTTTTCAACACTTAATTAATTGATTTATTAACTTAATTGTTTGTAATTTACTTCTCCAGAGATAGCAGAGTAGCTTGATTATATTTATGTACTTCTTTCTCCATAGGAAGCAGAAGGCGTCCCTAGCTCAGTGGTCAAGCCACTAGACTTTGGACACAGAGGACCGGGGTTAAGCTCTGCCTGGTGCGGAATTTTTTCTCTGGACCTTTCAGAGTTTTCAAGGCTCTGTCCTGGAGATTCATGTGGAATCTTCTCAAGTTCTGTTGAACCGCCTTTGATATAACCTTTATGTGTTAAAAAGGGCGTTAAACTTCAAACTTTAGAACTTTCTTTTTTTTTTTAGAAAAGCTTAATGACTTAATACTTAATTTTAATTTTTTTTTTTCTTCTCCTCTAATCTAACAAAGGAATGAAAATGTAATGTTTTCATTATGAATATGAACCAAGACTATGTATATTGTTTTGAATTTGAATGGTGATACATACTATTAATGTACACACTCGATAAAATCATGTATATACACATAGATATATACAGGCAAGCACATGTTCCTAGTCCTAAAGTCAATGTCCTAACCATTGGTCAAGTAATGCTCGTCTCACATGTTCCTCGTTTCATGGATTCCTCGTCCATTTTTCTCTGTCCCAGGAATCATAAGGAATGACTGTGTATTATTCTTTTTACTAATGTTAGTAATTTGGGTCCAGAATTAAAATGAAGAAGTACTGATATTGTGAAATATTTAATTTTCTTGAGATTTCAGACATTGTAAATAATAAAAATTAATCTCCTTAAATTGTCTTGTTTTTTTTTAAAGATTGCTATTGATTCTTATTCTTTTGTCTGCCCGTGTTGCTAGTTATGGTACATTTATGTTGGGTTTAGAATGGGTCCATCAGCATCATTGTCATCTACATCATCATCATCATCATCATCATATGAGCAGTTGTGTCAACATTAAGCATGCATTTAGATACACTGCTGACTGGTCATGACCCATTGCCAATAATGCGTTGAGCTGACAAGTCTTGTTTTTATATGAACTGTCCTGTTTCATCCAGGCTGAGTGGACTAGTTTTATCCAGGGGACTGTTTTATCCAGCCGAGTGGACTGTTTTATCCAGGGGACTGTTTTATCCAGGCCGAGTGGACTGTTTTATCCAGGGGACTGTTTTATCCAGGGGACTGTTTCATCCAGGCCGAGTGGACTGTTTTAAGTTGTTATTGGAATTGTCCTGTTGTTTTCTTTCCCCAATGATTTTCATACCTTCTTCTGGTAATGGAGTTTGTTTTAATGCTAACAAGTGGACGGTTGAAGGGTTGTCATTATTGAAGCTCATGTGGCTGGTGATTTACCCAGTTTCGGTGGCCGTAAAGCAGACCAGTGACAATTTGCTGGGTTATTGCAGTTTACTTTCCCCACGTCTCAGTTGAAAATTAGTACGCATCCATTTTTACCTCTGGGTTGCGTGAGGCAATCAGAGTAAAGATTCTTGCCCAGGAAACTGATGAAGTGCTTGGAGTGAGGCTAGAACCCATGACACTAGCCATCGAAGTCTGCAGTCTTATCAATGATACTGAAACTGGGTAAATCACCAGCCACATGAGCTTCAATAATGACAACCCTCGTCTAGTCCATTATAATCATTTGTCTTATCAACTTCAACCCTAAGTGGCACACATTTTTTTTAAGGTCACTAAGGTGGAACTTGAGTGAATGTTAAAAACCGATCTAAAACTAAATGCGATGAATTGTTCTGTCACGAGGAGAATTTGGACACTGAATTGTAACGTCAATAAATAAGTCGCTCTATCAGTTGTGACATAATGACTTGGAGTTGGAGAATAAGTGCTATCGGTCACAGAAAGAAAATTGTAACTGCTGCTACTACTACTACTACTGTCACCACCACCACCACCACAAATACTACCACTACTACTACCACACCACCACCACTGCTACTACTACTATCACCACCACCAATACTACTGCTACTACCACAACAACTACTACCACCACCACAACTACTGCTACCACCACCACCACCACTGCTACTACTACTACTACCACAGTAGAGTAATAGTAGACCGTCTAGTAGGTACGTATGTAGTGGTAGTAGTAGAAGTATTAACAATAGTAGTAGGTAGTAGTAGTAGTAGTAGTAGTGACAATAGTAGTAGTAGAAGAAGAAGAAGAAGTAATAATGACATGGCGAGGATTTTCAGCCTCGATCCCAACATCACCCTTGGCCAAGGTTAGTGTGATGGTAAGAAGACACGAATGGGGATTTCCCTAGAAATAGAGAGCCACGTCATTCGGGGAACTGTCTAAACTATATTGACGCGGCAAGTCCCTTGGGCAACCCCAACGCGTCTGGCTATGTGTTGCTGTTACCTGCTACACACCTGCTCGATTTGTGCTGTCATCCATAGCCTACCACAGCGTATTTTGATTTTAATGGCACCTAGTCCCGTTGACTCTTATGTGTTGCGTTACCTTCCGTCAGAGCGATCAGCACTGATCGATATCACGTGGTTTCATCGGAATTTATCAAACTTTGTTGATCACTAGGAGGGCGGTGTTTGTTTCTCTCGATGTATTGAAAAGAAGGAGAGTAGTAAAGGCCTACGTGTGTTTTTCTTATTTAAAAAAAATCAAGATGGATAATTCTACGGATAAGACCGACTTTCCATCATTCCCGGTATGCTTAGACTTAAACGTTCAGAAAGTATTCTGTTATTATCGTCTTTGTTGATGTCTGTGTAGGATGTCAATGTTTTGATCAGCATTTGTATCTTCATTGTTTGTGTTGTTTATATGATTGTCATTTTATATGTCAATTGTTTATGTGATTGACGTTTTATGATCATTTGTATTGTTTATGTGATTGTCAATTATATGTGGGTCACTTTTCTTCTCTATAACTGTTACATTGGCACTTCCACTATTTCCTACTTTCATTGATACCAATTACTAGTGCCTGCTCCTCTTGTATGTCAGGAGAGAGGTGGAAAGGGGGGGGGGGGGGGGGGGGGGGGT
>JARBEQ010002457.1:0-16495 GCA_030265355.1 Tritonia tetraquetra | reverse complement strand
ACGATAAACTCGGAGGTCCCGTGTGCACGTTGCGCATGTTAAAGAACCCTTGGCAGTTAAAATCGATAAGAGTAGGCTGCAAGGCCGCTGTCTGGGCAAAATTAATTCTTACCACAAAGGTCACAGTGGGCTAATCACCTGCTTGGCTTAATATCTTGATCCAGAGAAATCCAGCCTCATTGTGCTGGCCCTAAGCTGTAATGGTAAAAGGGAATTGGATAAGAAAGAAAGAAGGTGCAGAAATGGGTTCTAATTCTCAACAGAGTGTTGGGAAAATATTCTGCGTACAGAGTGTATTGAAAGTCACATTCGCTGATCAAGTATGGTTTTCCAGCTGTTTTAACACTGCCGTCTTATACAAGTAGTTTTATTATTCATTATAAATAATATAAATCTCTTTGATTTCATTGCTTGCCCCTTTTTTTGGGTAGTCCTAGCTTGACTTTCTTTCTCACCTTTCCTTCATTTTCCCCCCATTTTGTTTGTGATTTGCTTGCCTGGGACAGCTGGTTACCAATACATGGGCTATGAGCTTGATACACAGCAGCCACCACAACATGGCGATTCCCAGACATCGTCCTCCACCTCATCTGCATCAACCTCTGCTTTGCAGTCCTTTATAGCACCGCCCAGACCCAGCTTTGATCAGGGGGATCTAGTTGAAGACACAGGTGATGATGGTTTCGTCCACCCGTCCTCTTCAGTTAAATTATAGGAGTCCATGGGTCAAACCTGGATTAGTCCATATGACGAGTCCCTCTATAAATAACATACTAACTACCATGGAGTAAGGCTTATTTTGTGATAAAACTTTTGATATAGAATTTGTCTTATTTAACATCAGTGTTCATTCAAATCCGGCAGTTTATATTTATGCTGTGGGCAGTTTATATGTATGCTGTGTGGTTTTAAACTTGAGATTTTGATGCTATAAAACGATGTGACTATTCCTGTTCTTCCCCTGGACTCTTCATTTGATAATCAAATACATTGTTGTTGCCGTTTTATGTGAAGCATTGCCAAGAGTGGTAAATTATCCGAGTTCATATAATAATAATATGCAAGTTTATGAAACATACATGAATCATATTTACATAATTTACACTCACATACAATGCTGGAGAATAATACAATGAGCCACAATTAAAACATGTTTAGTTACAATACCATAGGGTCATACCGATAAATATACGTTCGTGATTAATCAAAACATGGTCGTATACGTTATTCTTAAAATGAAGTGAATCAAGTAGGGCATTATATGTTTGAGAAATTTTGAATGTAGTGTGTTTTGAGTTTGGGTTTAAAGGTGGTTAGAGGTTGTGCTTGTTGTATGCTTAGTGGTAGAGTATTCCAAACTTCAGATGTTTGTAGTGCTCGCTGACCAAAGGTTTTGATGTTAGTTTTAGGTGTTTGGAGGAGTTTCATGTTTGATGAGTGTAATGATCTATCTATTGGGTATATATGTAGAAACTAGATCTTTCAAGTAAGCAGGGTAGTCTGGTTCATTTTGACATTGGTATGCTATAGTAGCTATGTAGTGGATGCGTGATCTAATTGGTAACCAATGTTGGTGTTTTAGAGTAGGTGTTATGTGCTCTTTTTTTGGAGAATTGCATTATGAGTCTGGCAGCATTGTTCTGTATCTGTTGTAACTTGTTTAGAGGAGTTGATGGTAGCCCAGCTTGTAATGAGTTGCAATAATCCAATTTAGATAGCACAGAGGCACATACTAATTTGTTAATGGGCTAATGAATGCTGAGGAAGGGTTTTACCCGAAACGTTCTGTATCATTGTTATTGTCTTTATTGGAAGTTTCTACATTTTTCTCTGTATTTTTTCAACACTAATTTGTTAGTAACTTCTGGTGTAATGTATCTTATAATTTGTGAAATCCTATTCAATTCCATGTAACAAATTTTCCGTAAATAAGATATGTGGACCTCCATTGACAAATTAGATTCCATGATAACAAAGATTTCTAACTTTACTCACAACACTAATTTCATCTCCATAAATGTTTACTGAATATTTGTTTACTTATCTTAATTTTTATTTTGTTCCCACAATCTTCACTTCAGTTTTACTTTCATTTAGTTTTAATTTGTTCGATGGTTACAAGAGCAGTAGTAATTTGGTTATTGGTCTTTTATGATTCAAACCGCGTATGGCTCATGGTACCAGTAAAGGATGTGGACCGTTTGCTGATCCCTTCCCTGTCTGAAATTCTTGGACCCTCTGCATTTCCAGCTCTATGTTGAGCTATGCACGTTGATCGTGATATCCTGATTTAAACAAGCGTCTTTTGCACCATTCATATAGCTCATGTAGCTGACCCCATATTGTATGTCAGTACTAATGCAGGATGGCCCCATATTGCATGGTTGTATTAATAGGTTGCCATCAAACCAACAATCTATATTCTTTTATAGAATGTGATTAATGGTACCGATGCGTTTCAGTACATTATTTATGGTTTGAAGAAAGGAATGTATTTTACGATTCATTTTAGTTTTCTTTATTTAACCCTTTGTTTGATTATGGTAATTATTTCAAATTTTCCTACTCAATTTATAGTTGGTGATGGGACATGTAGGTTGTTGGAAATTTTTTGGGAAAATGTTGCACAGATTGATCTTCATCTCAAAGATTGTTTTCTATTGTTTAACTCTTGATGGTAGCCCAGCTTGTAATATAAGTTGCCATAATCCAATCTAGATGACACAAAGGCACTAATTTGTTAGTAACTTCTGGTGTATTGTATATAACACATTTTCCTTAAATAGGATATGTGGCCCTCCATATATATAGTATAGTTTATTTTGTTTTGCTTCTAGGGAAAGAATTCTGAAATAATATAGTTATCACATAAACTGAATATTTAATTCATAGCAAAAGTTTAGACAATCTTTTTTATTATCATATTATTTATCAATGTTTTAAATTATGACATTTAGTGGTTCAAAATGTGATGGTGATGTCTTTTCACCTTTGAACTTGAATATTGAAAGTCACCATATTTGTGTAAGGTCGGTTTCCTAAAGAAGGTAAAGAACTATTAGACAAGGTTGAGTTTTTGTCCTAAACACATTTTTCCCATAGTTTAAAGAAGGATGTTTGTATGTCATCTTGATTCAGGTCACCAGACAGATTTGACCTCCAGCCAGACGAGCAGTGGTTTCAGCGGCACCAGCTTTAGTAGATCAGGTGCAAGCAATATGGCCTTGCCGCCTAGGGCCAGTGTCAGCACAAACGAGACTGAGGATGACGACGATGATGAGGAGGAGGATGATGCTGAAGGAGGTGGTGCTGTGACTGGATTTGATTACTTTGGTAACCCAGGAAATCAGGTGAGCCACGCATTGATATGTTGTGTCATGTTATCAAAAGTGTGAAATGGGGGTGGTACTGCATTCGATTTGTACACAGGACGTCCAGGGTTTGAATCCTGGCAGTAACTTGGGAATTTGTTCCTTTGGACTTTCCGTGAATTTTTAAGGCCCTGACCCTGTGGATTCCATATGGAATTAACACTGTGTCAGAGATGGACTGTAAATCAGAGGTCCCATCTTTTCTTTGATATGACCTATGATGAGTTATACTAAACTTTGATGATGTGGAAAGCCTCTGTAGTGTGAGGAATTTTGTAGTTAATTCCCTTGACTAAAAAAAAAGGGGGACAATGGTTTGTAAACATTGTAGAGTCATGACTTTTTCCCCGTCCGCACTGTGTAAGGATCATGTATAGTGAAACAATAGCCAAGAGAATTCTTTTTCTATTATAATTCTCTTTAGTGTCATGCACATTTTTTCAAAGAGTGATCCAGGTCATGTATTGACATGTTGATTTAGATTAGTATTCAACAGGTCACTGTTTGATTTAGATGCTCTAAGTATTCAACAGGTCACTGTTTGATTTAGGTGCTCTAAGTATTCAACAGGTCACTGTTTGATTTAGATGCTCTAAGTATTCAACAGGTCACTGTTTGAAATCTGATGGAAGTGGTTGTCATTAGTTAGACATTTAAGATTGATGCAAGAAAAAAAAAAGTCACCTAGTTTTTTCTCATACAATAAATTCATAAAAGGATAATTACAAATGTTTGGTTTACAGCTTTTATTTTATTGCCGAGTGTCTAGGTCACTTTCAACACATAATTTCTATGTTTACCAGTATATATATATATTGTACAGTCTACTGACAGTTATCCAACAGAGTTGCTTGGGTATAAAATAAATTGCTATATTTTCCGTATTGCCTATCCGACATATTCACTATTACAACTCTGACGCTAAATTCTGGGGACAAAATGGTATATTCTCATTGTTCACTTATTCGACATACAAATTAGTTTTCAACCCAGATGTTGACAATTGTGTGCTAAATGTAGCAGACTCGCCTTCTACCTGTGACAGACAATTTCAGATAACTGGCAGTAGACTGTAAATATATCTCTTTTTAATGCCTGTTAGATATCCATTAACTGTTTGTTTTGTTTCAACACAGAGACATTTTCCTTCTTTATTGATATTATTTGGTATGATCACCATTGCCAGCTCATCGTTGACTATTCAATCATTGCACGATTTCGTTTGTACATCATTATTCAATTCTTATTTCCCAAATTCAGAGAGTTGTTGCCCCTCCCCATCGATATCGCACGACCTCGGAAAGCAGCAGCACCGGGGGTAGACGACGTCGAACAACCTCGGGCAGTAGTACAGGAAGTGTGAAAGCATCTCCCCACAAACCACCACCACCCTCGCAGCAGACATCCACATCTCAATCAAAACCATCTGGGTTAGGTGTAGACTCTGTAAGTCATTTATTATGGGGTTTTTTTATGCTTTATGATTTTTGTTTGAATTATTTTTCTGATCTGACAATATAGCTCTATTGTTTTTATTATTTTTATTATTATTATTGCCAGTAGTATTATTATTGTTATTATGATTATTATTACTATTGCTATTATTATTATTATTATTATTATTATTATTATTATTATTATTATTATTATCATTATTATTATTATTATCATTATTATTATTATTATTATTATTATTATTATTGTGTCTAGTTATTCAACAACTGGTCATAAAGTCAGTAGGATTTGTAATATGTGAAGTCCCAAAGCTAGGATATTTTTGTGAATTAGATGTTTTTATTCATTTCAACATGGACCAAAGTGGAGGATAAAAAACTGTTCCTCTGCTAAGGTTTTTTGTTTTAACTACCCTAAAGATGTGAAATGTTGTATGTTGTTTGTGTGTTATAGAAAGGAGGAAACCAGCCAGCAGGAGGTGGTTGGTTTGGTGGCTTGTTCAGCAAGTTTGGACGTAAGGGCAAGAATGAAATGATACTACCAGACGACAAGGACCCTGCTGTAAGTCTCTGTATGGATATATTTGTTATGTGCGTAGCACACTTGTTAAGTCAATTGCCTCTGTATGAGAAGGTCCGGGTTCGAATTCCGACTTATGCAGGATTATTTTCTAGTTTTCATGGTCAATTCATGCGCAATATCCTCAAATTCTGTATTGAAAAGGGCAAAAAACTTCAAACGTTAGAACTTTGTTTGATAGTGTCCTGTTAATAATACAGTGAACTCGGGGTTTATCACAATTGTAGCTTAATCGCAACTTTTCCCAAGAAACCGAATTGATTGATTCGGTATAAAAGTCACTGATTAATCGCAATTTCGGATAATGGCAACAATTTTGCTGCCCCCGTGGTGTTTTGCGATTAACTGTAGTCAACTGTATAAGGAATTAAGGTGGCTGAGTGGTTAAGACTGCAGACTTACACGTTGAGGTCTTAAGCTCCAGTCCCAGTCCAGACACTTTGTGAGCATTAAACTTCACAGACGACCCGGGTGTAGAAAAAATGGCTTCCAATTCTCAAGTGAGAGTCAGGAAAGAAGTCTGCGAACACAACAACTTGTCACTTGAGACCGAGTTTAGCACTGGTAACAGGAACCTAAGGCGAACACAACAACTTGTCACTTGAGACCGAGTTTAGCACTGGTAACAGGAACCTAGGGCGAACACAACAACTTGTCACTTGAGACCGAGTTTAGAACTGGTAACAGGAACCTAGGGCGAACACAACAACTTGTCACTTGAGACCGAGTTTAGCACTGGTAACAGGAACCTAGGGCTCTACTTACCCTGTGGATACGATATAGTGAAAAGAGTTCAGACCAGTCTCATGTTCAGCCTTGAATGATGTATGAAGAATTAGCGCGGGCATAGCGAGTAACATTTAAAGTTGAAAATAGGGATGGAATTCTATTGATCAAATAATTTTGGATTATGTTTTTATACTTTTGAAAAAAATGTTTTAAATCGAGAATTTTAGTTGTGGAAGAAAATTTGAGATTTGTATCAAATTATATCCTGCATTGTCTCATTGTATCAGAGGAATATGTATGATATTATATCCTGCATTGTCTCATTGTATAAGAGGAATATGTATGATATTATATCCTGCATTGTCTCATTGTATCAGAGGAATATGTATGATATTACATCCTGCATTGTCTCACTGTATGAGAGGAATATCTTTCTTTCTTTCTTTATCAATAACCTTTTAGTACCTTTCGGTGTAAGGTTTCAGAGGAATATGATGTTTATTATTATATATCATTATATGTTCTGCATTGTTTATCTATTTATAGATTTTGTGGGATCCACAAACGAAAAAATGGGTGAATGCAGATGGAACTGAAGATGAAGTTACCTTGGCTGCTCCTCCACCCAAAGATATTGATCTCATGTCAGGTAAGGAGTTTCCCTTTACTTTATGTACCGCCCTGTTTTAAAAAATCTCCTCCTTTTCCTTCTTTATGATATCTGGCTGAATTTGGTTTAGTTTAAATCTGGCCCTGAATGAAAGCTACAGAGGTGGACATCGGCACATTGAATGACGATGCAGATGCCCGGCACATTGAATGACAATGCAGATGCCTGGAAAAATCGATTGATGACATAGTCATTCTGTGTTGGAAATGGAGTCATTAACTAGTCAAATTGCTTACGTAATGATTTTTCAGCAAAACCTCATTTTACCCCAACTCTGGGACAGTTGGCGTTATAAGATAAGGGTTTAGTGAACAAATAATCAGTTCGGCACCATGGTGAAAAGCAGGCAGTAAGTAAGGGAGAAAAGCAGTTTAACGTGAGGTGTAATGAGGTCTTACTGTAATGACAAAACTATGAGAATAGTTACCATCAACAGTCTGTGAACACAGAACTGGACATGGAGCTGGCCACAACACTCCTTGGGGGTGTAATGCGGTTTGGATAACAAAACAAAACACCAGTCTAAACCATTCATTATCCAGTGATGATAATTTTCTGCCAATTGGCGGAAATCCTCTTTTTTTCCTTCAGCCAGTCATTTTCCTCTTTTTCTCCTCGATATCAGTAGGCAGGAATTGACCAATCGGAGAATGTTCATGTGAAGGAATTTGTCAGTAAGGTTAAAAACAAGTTGCAGATTCGACTGGTTCAAACAAAAAGTTGTTTTAAAGTCCAAAAAAAGGAAAGATTAGCGTTTTATTGGGCTGTTTTCATGCATGTTTTGAGTTGACGAAAAATGTTCCTCTTTTTTTGACAATTTTCTGTTATCATCACTGATTATCTGTCTGTAGCCCACTAGCAAATGACGTACTGTTTGTAGGTGAAAGTGTTTGAATGAATAAATAGGGACCCCCTTAAAATGACATTTTGCGTGTAAACCTTGGAAGTTGTAGACAGAGGTCATCTCTGATATTGCGAAGAGAAAAGAAATTACTTTAGTTGATGCCTTGAAGAGAAGTCACAATAGGGAGAAGGGAAGGATGCTTATTCAATTACATTTAAATCTGACACCAAAAGATAAACCAGGAAAGTGATAAAGAAAGAAAGAATTACATGGCTATACATATCATTGTTATAACTCTCAGTGACATTTTACAGGAGAGGAAAAAAGTGATTATTCTATAACCATGTACTACATCATCTCACTACAAGCAGAAAACCTAAGTTAAAACGCTATTTGTTCTCGACCTAGACGGTTTAGATTTTGATAAAAGTTGTGACCAATGGAAAGTGGTATTGTAAGCTGACAATTCAGATTTACTTTCTATTGGTCATGGAGTCTATACGCGTCACCCATAAGGTGAGGGATTCCTTTCTTTCTTATCCAATTCTCTTTTACCATTACAGTGTAGGGCCAGCACAATGAGTCTAGATTTCTCTGGATCAAGATATTAAGCCAAGCAGGTGATCAACCCACTGTGAAGGGATTCCTTTCTAAGCCAAAAAAAAGTGGTAAAAGATGTTTTCAAGAATTTGTTTATGGAATTACATCCACAGTATAATGTTACCATTGTCACAAATGCTGTAACCATGGTATTTCTCCCACTGTTTGTGTTGCTACAGGCAAGGTGTCTAGCACTGCCGGTCCCACCCCTTCCATCCCTGGTACAACGGCTGGTGGAATGCCCCCTCCTGCTGTAACTGTACCGCTTGGAGCCAACAAGTTTTCACTTAAAGCCAAAGGTCAGTTTTGTATTGATATTGTGTGTTCTACAAATGGTTTGATTGGTTATTTAGTCGTACTAAAAAAAAAAACATGTTCCAGTCACCAGCAATGGCCAGCTGTACATGTTTAGTCTCATTTGGAAGTTTTTGCATTCATTTGTCTTGTAACCTAAAGGTTTTAAGAAGAAAGGCGGGTTTGAAAACCTTGTTTCACTCGCAGGATCAGCTGGTTGTCTTATGTTAGTTTGATTTCACACAAGGGGGTGGTGTCAGGGATTTTCGAGCTCACGCGTTATCTGCTTTAACGAACCACTTTTTTTTTTGGAGTGGCTAGTTAGCGCAATCAGTAGAGTGGCGGGCTCTGTCTCAAGTCAAATTTTCTTTCAGTGGATGCATTAACATTAATTAACTCAGTGGTCATCAACTGAATGATTAATCTTTTACACATGGTTCCCGCGCAGTCCTGGAATTCCAAGGATCCCTTGGAAAAGCCCTGGAATTTGATAAAATACTCTACCAATCCCTGGAAATACCTGTGGAATTTGTATTTGTGCCCTGGAAAAGCCCTGGAATTTTGTCCTACCTTCTGAATAGTTAGGAAAAAATTGCCGCTGCACGTTTTTCTTTCTTTCTTTCTTATCCAATTCCCTTTTACCATTACAGTGTAGGGCCAGCACTATGAGGCTGGATTTCTCTGCACGTTTTATGACCCGAAAATATTAATTTTCTGGGTAAAATCGTGGATTTTGTAGCCCTGAAATTTAAGAATTCTGCCCTGGAAAAGCCCTCGAATAGTATTTAGAAAGGGGAGCAGGAATCCTGTTTTAAAATGATAATGCATACCCTTGATACCAAGCATTGATTGATTTGATCTTATACTTCATGTTTGAATTAAGCCATAAACTGATACAGTCCGGTAATCAAATCATTAACAAAATATAATTTTACCACTTTGCATATTTCAAAATGAAAACATTGTCTTTATCTATTTTTCTTTCTGATGTCGTTTACCGTACCTTAGCTGGCCGTAACCAGTATGTTGATCTGAACAACCCCAAACCAGTGGCAGCCCCCCAAGGCCTGTTCAATGTGACGCCCCCCTTTGGGAATGGGACAGCCGGTAACGCTGTGCCCCAGGTCTTTATGCCCGGTAAGTAGAGGAAAACTAACTGCAACCCCACTCCATTGGAGATCGAATCCACTCCTGCCGGCCTCGCCACCGTATTGGAGCGATATGAGGATACCACTTTACCAATGAGCTACAATGGCGTACAAACTCAAAGTGTATTGTGAGGCAAAACTCGCATCACTCCAAATGGATGGCAAGGCCAGTAGGTGTGGGTTCGATCCTCCCACGTTCACGTGTCAATTTTCTTCTTTCTCGTAGGCTGATTTCTTTGGCACTATCACATATTCTTTCCTCGTTTATCCATATTATCATCATTCACCTTCTTTTCTTTATCGACAACCTTTTTAGTACCTTTCGGTGTAAGATGCTTCATTTTCATGATAGTAATCTTACTCAATTGTGTAGGATCCACCAGTTCTGGCAACGCAGGCATTGAGAACAACAACACTTTTCTTTATCAATAACATTTTTAGTACCTTTCGGTGTAAGATGCTTCATTTTCATGATATTAATCTTACTCAATTGTGTAGGATCCACCAGTTCTGGCAACGCAGGCATTGAGAACAACAACACTGACACAGATGGTGCTGCCAACAATTTGCTGAGTGTTCCTGCTGCTCCCACCAGCAATGATGTAAGTAAACCATGGGCTATATAATATGGAAGGTGATAAGTTTTTCTTTTCTTTTGATGGTTGTTTACGGTCTGATTCCAGCTGATGTTGTGAACTGGAATGTTTTCTTTAGGTCATCAGCAGTGCCCCATAATTTTTTATTCGGGTCAAAATTATTTTTTGTTTTTGATACCTTGATGATAAAGCGGGAGGTGGGTGTTGTGTGCAATATGTTAGGCGCCAATTCATCAATGAATGAAGATTGATGCTTGTAAACTAAAGTAAATTTTATTCTTCCCTTTCGGGAAATTTGACAGTTTACAATGATCAATCAAAATACATTACACATTACATTAGACATATTACATAGCATTACAATACTTAATCATAAAAAAAATACAACAGTTTCATCCCCCACCATTGGAGGGTCACTGCAGTTCAGCGCCCCATGAGCTAGATCAAAGTGTCTTGCTCAAGGACACAGCAAAAAAAACAACTCCGCAGGTAGGATTCGAACCCGCATCATTCCGATCTCGGGGCAAACACCATACTGTTGAGCTACCACACCCCCTAGTGCTGTATGCAGGCTTCATCTCTTTCACCTTCCTTTAAGACTGGAATTGTATTTATCATTCTGACATATTTTTATCTCCTTACATTTTTTACTCCCGTTTTAAATTTTGGAGCATATTTAGCCCCTGTCAATCCTGCCAGGTTTTTTCTGTGACGCATATGTTATCTCATGGTGGGCCTCGGCTTGTTATCACCCAGGACTTGTATCCATTTTCATCATTTGATTATCGTTTTTTTAGTTTGGTTCCCTTTCTTTTGGGAGGGGGGGGGATTTATTTCACCCCAATCCTGCTGTCCAATGACGGTGTGACATATCTCCCCAGTGTTGGGTGCCACCCATAGACTGCACGTCTTTCCTAGTGGTCTATGGGTGGCATCTAGTTACCTTTGATTTGTTTGGAGCCGTGTGGTGGGTGCTGAAATGACCAACCTGTGTCGATAGAGCCCTTAAAACAGCAAAAAAACAACAACAAACAAACAGGATAAACCAAGCTTAACAATTAGAATAGAGCCACGTGTTTGCTTTATTTTCTTCCTTCTTTCTTACCCAGTTCCCTTTTACTATTACAGTGTAGGGCCAGCACTATGAGGCTGGATTTCGCTGGATCAACATATTAAGCCAAGCAGGTGATCAGCCCACTGTGACCGTTGCTTTATTTTGATTGTTTCAATTTTCGGCAAGACGTCGCGACACTGATTGGCTTATCCTGTGTAATTCCTACCTAAGGCAGTTTTTCCATTAGTCTATGACCGGTGTGCAACAGGTGGCCCAAGGGCCACAACCCGCCCCACTAGGCCAGTCAGGGTGGCCCTCGCTAACCTTTTTTTTTTTTTTTTTACTTTGTAAACAAATTTCCTATATTTTGTCATTAGATTACATATTGTTGACGGTGACTGGCCCTAATTGTTATTCCAATGTTTGAAAGTGGCCGGCCAATGAAACGTGTTGCACACCTCTGCTATATGATGTCGAATAAACAAATAGTATTAGTACGATTCATGGCGCAAGCTTGTTTATTCCCCATACACGGGTGACTCTTAGTTGTTTTGTTTTTTTCACTGCTGAGCTTTCACCCATGTCCTAATATTTGATTCCTTTGACAAGTAGCTTGTGAAAGATAAGGTTAGGCATTTCTTGCCAACCTGATCTACGCTTGTATTATTTATTATCTTCTCTTGTTTTCTATTTGATTATCGTTCACACAAAACTTAAAGGTTAGATTCTAATGCATTACTTAATTTAATTTTTTTTTACTAACATCATCAGTCAGTTGTAACCTTACACCGAAAGGTACTAAAAAGGTTATTGAAAAAGAAGAAGATCAGTCAGTTGTTGTTTCTTCTCTTGTCTTGTTATGACGATGAGGAATTAAAGAAAAGTTATTATCTCATATGTCGTCAGTCATTTTTGTGAAGCGAGTCATTTTATATCCTATGTTTGTCACTTTTACTTAATCAACATTTGGGGTGGGGTTTTTTCAAAATTGTATAGACCTTATCCTTTTTTGTTTTTTAATGTTTTAAAATTTACAAACTTTGTTTTTGACGGCCTTTTTATGTTCAATTGAATTGTTAAGACTTTTTTCTGCAGGACCAAAATCCATGTTTGATGTCTTTACACTATATCACCCGTAGAGTAATTAATAATAAAGTTTTGCCTTAGTAACTTCATGTTTTATGCATTACTGTGGTGTTGTTGTTCACTTGCTGTTGATGAGACTTTTGTTTCATTGGTCCCAACGGTTGTTGCATTTGTATTTGTGGTGATGCTGATGGAGCTGGAATTATTGTTGTCCTTATTGCTGTTGTTGCAGCTGTCACGCTCTAGCTCAATGAGTTCAGTCAACCAAGAAGTTCAGCAACTGACAGGGCAGGTAAAAGGAAGGGAGAAAAATATATACCTGGGAAATATATTATTGTAGTGTGTACCTGTCTTACTTCTTTCTCTACAGTCTATATGTATAACCTCATAGCTTTTGTACTGTGCACTGGGATAGATTCACTTCCTGTCTTTTGTATTAATTGATTGGCAGCCTGACGGGGTCATCAAGGGGCAATCACAACAGGCTGGAGGGTTCCTTCGTTTCAATTAATGTTTTCAACTCTGTAATTGAATCTTGGTCAAATGAAAGGCTGATGCCCAAGACAGTATACACTAAATACTAACTCTTCACTCATAGGTGATTTATTAGCTTGACCCTTTGGTTGCCAACTACGACTTAAGTTGTAGTTTCCACCATTGCCATTGTTTTGCAGACTGCGACTTAAGTTGTAGTTTGTGCCGACCATAATAACCCAGCGAACATAAAATCCCCGTTCTGTGATATCACAGCTATTTCACCTGCATTGCTTGCCCTTTTTTTCATCTGATAGAAAATTTTTTCAACTAGTTTGTGCAACAAACTAATGAAATATCTATAACTATAACCCTCATGGAATAAATGAGTGAATTAAGTAACAAGTATAGGACCAGGATGATAGGAACTCGGGTGAGGATTTTAATTTTTTGATTCACGGCCGTCCTCGATGAAAGAAATGATCGTGACAGTGACCATGAAGTGTTAGTACCAGTTTTGGATTACCAACCTAGTGATGGAGAAGATATATTTTTTTTTTTCAATAGACTATTTTCCTCATTTCCTGACTAAAACGTCGGACAACTTAGGGTAAATTATATGGAAGAAGGCGTGGCAACCAAAGGTTTAGCGGTTCTAAAGTGGTGAAATTCTATTTGCTTTTGGTTCTAATCATATATTGTGTCTATGTAGAGAATTAACAACATAAATCTTTTCCCTGCTTCTACTAATCGCTAACATGCTGTAGTGTTTATAGATAAACTTTTTCAAAGAAATCTTTATCATGCATAAGACTGCATTCGTAATTATTTCTTGAATCTTCAATGGATGGGATACTAACTTTTGACAACAACTTGTCTGTAAATGTTGCTTTCTAACACAGAACGCTCGCTCTTTACTGAAGATTTCAAGTCAGAGGGAACTAAGACACTGATGAGGGCCTTCCATTTTTTTCTCTTTCTGTCAATGTGATCATCCCACTTTTTTCTTTAATATTTGTGTCCACATCCTTCTTTTCTAAACAGGTAAATTTGTGTATTTGAATATAAGATAAATGGCTGTGGTGGGTTTTTGTAACTATTTTGTTTTATTATCCATTTTTGTAAATAAGTTTGATTAAATCACTGGCTCCAACCTTTTTGTTCAGCCTTGAATACGGTTTATGGCACCATTATCCATCATTAACTATTCCAGATAGATGCCCTGGTATAAGATTTAACATTTGAAAAGATGAAAAATCCACAATTAGGATTAATTATGCACTGTTCAATCTTTCTATTACCTATTTCATTTTTCATCTATATCGCATTTCCACAACTTTCTCTCTTTCTTTCTTCATAGTTCAATTTGTATACCTCTGTTTGTCTTGAGTTTCCTATCATTCATTTATTAATACTTCTTTTCACAATTTTATATACAGGCCTCTATGTATGTGATAATATTTATCTAGGCACTTGTTTTGTGAGGGTAATAATAATAATATATGAAAAGGAAAATGCTGATTATTGAAAAACAATTTTTTTTTTGTCAATGTTGAATTTGCATGAGCAGTGATTTTCAAATGTGGGCTAATTGGACTTGACTATTACAATGTACCCTCATCATATAAAATGTGAGTGCTTACTCCACCCACATGTGTGCACCGTATCAGGGAGTAGATCTGTAGCTGTGGATGAATCCAAGGGAGGATATATAGATATATGTACATTTATTTTTGTATCAATTAATGTGGACAGAAAATGTATCTAGCATATTAATTGAAACTTTGTTCAAAACTGGTCTTGAGCCATTTGCCATATACGTGGTCATATGGTATCCCCACATACGTGGTCATATGGTATCCCCACGTACGTGGTCATATGGTATCCCCACATACGTGGTCATATGGTATCCCCACATACGTGGTCATATGGTATCAACTATGCATGGGCTTGGTTTTACACGTTTGAATTGTTTTTAAAGGAGACACATAAAAGTGTTGGCATAAAAATTGTGATTTTGTGCTTAAAGTGGGAATCTATTAAATTATTGACTGAATAAGAATTAAACAATTGAATCTGTACATCCATCTAACGACTTCGGAGCTATGGGCAGCCATTTTTAATCTTTAACCCTGTAACGGCCATGAGGTTTTGGGCCAGATCATTGCTGTCAGCAAAGTGTGTTAAAGACTATAATTTGACATCTTACTTTTACCGTAATGTTGACAATCTGAGCTCTAAGCTCCAGTAATTTATTTATTGGCCTGTCTTTGATTAATACTGCTCAGTGTATTGGTCATGGTGCCAATAAGGAGTTATGGACACAGTGGGCTGATCATCTGCTTGATGGGTGTTTATATGCAGGTATCTTGTGTGCCTTTCATGGCTGAACACAGGGCTAGCCTCAACACTGTTCAGCGGTATTAATGGGGTTCAATCAAACGAAGCTCTAAGATATGAATAATTTATTTTGAGTGTCAAATTCTTACTCATTGGGCTGTTAATTGATGAACAGATACACACACCTCCCTGCTAACCCACCCCTACCCCATAAAACACTGTGTGAACTCTTGTCTTGTTTAGTTTGGATACATTCCGTTCGTTACTTGAATTACTGCTGGATAGACTCATCATGATTTTGTAGCAATTATCAAGTGACAACCTCCATATTGGTTTTCACTAACAAAAAAATACCTAAGGTTAAACCATTTTTAAGTCAAGGGAATTTTTTTTTCATGAACAAGTCTTAAAGTTGAAGCATGTCAAACTATAATTTCACGTCTGTATTTTAAGCAGTTGTAAATAGTTCTGACATTTAAAGACGGACATGATATTTTGTGACTTTATCTTTTTACTTGTAATTCATAACAACCTTACACCAAAAGGTCCTAAAGGTTATTGATAAAGAAAGAACGTAATTCATAACAACCTTACGCCGAAAGGTCCTAAAGGTTATTGATAAAGAAAGAACGTAATTCATAACAACCTTACACCGAAAGGTCCTAAAGGTTATTGATAAAGAAAGAACGTAATTCATAACAACCTTACACCAAAAGGTCCTAAAGGTTATTGATAAAGAAAGAACGTAATTCATATAACCACTTTGATTTCTATTGTTTTTCTTTTACTTTGAAATTTTTTATTTAAATAATTTGTCATCCATGTCAGGATGGAATTTTTGAATTTTTATAAATCAGTTTACAGTATGCACCTATTTATGTCATTTTAATTGTGTTTTCACGGCACCAGAGAATTTTATATTCTGCCTTGCAGATTTTTAGTAGATACCTTGCCAGTTGCATGCAATTTAGTCTACATTGAATTGGTATTATGATTGTTGAAAACTTGCATTTCATCACAGCTTACTCTCCTCAGTATAAGGCCCCGGACGGAGTGGTGCCATATCTCATCTCCCTCACATTCTGGTTGCTCTCTCATTGAAGGCCCCCAAATGTCTATAAAAACCTTTTCATGGGCATGTCAGTTTCCCCTCCTCAGGAGTTATATATAGATGTTCTGAGTCATCTCCGAGAGAGTGATGAGAATGTGAGGGAGATGCGATGCCACTCCATTTGGGTCCTGACATATTCATGGG
>JARBEQ010002346.1:0-16495 GCA_030265355.1 Tritonia tetraquetra | reverse complement strand
TAACCGGCAGCTCGCACTGTATACTCCCCAGGGAGTTGAGAAGGATACAGGAGTGTTATGGCCTGCCGGGGGTAAATTATATATTGTAAAGCGCATAGAGCATGGTGAACTTCGTGGATATGCGCTACATAAGTGTTCTTCTTTACTTTACTTTTTTTACTTTATACTTTTCCCTTATCTGATGGGTCGTATTCCCGTTTCAAATCTTTCAGTGTGTAGCAATAAAGACATGGGCCAGATGAAAACTCGCATGATGGGCTGGTTCCACTTGTTGCACGGACTCGATCATGATGCCAGGAAGGTCCACGGAGGCAACATCGCCAAATTTACCAAACACGTGTCTGTCAAGAAAGAACTGAGGGAGTATGATGGTGAGGAAAATTTTATGACATATCTGCTGGTGTAATTCTCTAACCACGTAAAGCCGCAGAGTCGAATTTTACAGGAGAGACAAAATACTAATTTATAATTAATGATTCTATAACCAACGCCTTATGTGGCATAATCCGCTCAGTTTCCTTATAGCCGAGGGGTTTCTCACCAAGGCAACAGTAAATATTATTATGGCCAAAACTTTGGCAACACCTAAAAATGTGACGCTCATTGTGCCATTCAAGGTTGGGGGCACATTGGGCTGATCACCTGCTTGTCTTATCTACCTGATCCAGAGTTTTTCCAGCTCTGTGTTCAGCAATGCTGGACATGGAGCTGGCCACAACACTCCTTTGGGGTAAAATGTAGTTTGGATAACAAAACAATTCTATAACCACATACGTCAGAATCTATGTCATTGCACTACAGCTGGAAGACCTAACTAAGTATACACTCTTTATTCTTGACCTAAGAGAGTTCTATAAAGCTGTGACTAATGAAATGTTTTTCTATTGGTCTGTGGCATCAAACGGATTCTCTTCTAAGATGAGTGGCTCAGAGGTATAGTTCTGGTCTTTGAAGCGAAAGGTACTGGGTTCCATTTTTTGGCGTCATAAAACATGGTATGAACCTATTCGCCCCTCCCCTGATCCTATGAATGCAGGTGGGATAAAAAATCTAGTCTAATTGGAGACAGACGATAAATTTGAAGGTCCCATGTGTAGGTTGTGCACGTTAAAGAACACTTGGCAGTTAGAAATTGAGAAGAGAAGGCCAAAAGGCTGCTGTCTTGTCAAAATGAATTCCTACCACAAAAAGTAAAGTGGGCTGGTCACCTGCTTGGCCTAATAGCTTGATCCAGAGTAAATCCGCCTCATAGAGCAAGCCCTACACTGTAATGGTCACAGGGAACTGGATAAGAAAGACAGTTTAAGAATTATCATCATATAATGTTAGTTAAATGTGAAATGTTGTTTTATGAGAGAGAGAGAGCTACCTCTCTTATTTGTATGTTAGTGTAGATAACTGAGTGAATGTTACTAAATAAAGGATTTGAATAGTTCTGTCTCATGATATTGAAATTCAATTTAGACAAATGCGAGGTTCTGCATGTCACCAAGAAGAGAAAACAAATTAACTTCACATATACAATACATGGAAAAGCCAGTGCATCGTTCAAATCTGCAAAATACCTTTGCATGAATATCAGCACCAATCTATGATGGAACCATCACATATCAACCATCATAAAGAAAGCAAACAACATCAACGTGTTCCTTAGCAGAAACATCAGGTCGTGTCTACAAGAAATAAAATGAATCGCCCGGTAATGGAATATGCAGTAGTTTGGGACCCTACAACAGCCTCAAACTAGGGATAGTTTGAGAAAAAACTGGTACTCAAACCGTGTAATAAGGAACTTTTGTCCTTTTCTTGCTCTCAGGTTTACAGTGTCAGTGCATGAAGTCGGCCCTGTGGCAGTTCCACCAGATGGACAAGGACAACGATGATCACTTGACCGACAAAGAACTGGCCATGCTGGAGGAGAACAGCCTGGAACCTTGTGTGCGCCCTTATCTCAAATCCTGTGACCGCAATCAGGACAGAAAGATTAACAGTGATGAGTGGTGTTGTTGCTTCACCAATGTCTGTAAGTAAAGAAAAATGTCCTATAATATCTGTAAGTCGAAATCTTCTGCATCTGTCCAGTCAAATAAATGTTCTACATCCAGTTAGAAATATACTGGACTACGCTGTCCTGAAGATTCTTTATAACCTTATCCTATTGGAGGCGGACGATAAACTTGGATGTCCTGTGTGCATTTTGCGCATGTTAAAGAACCCTTGGTAGTTGAAAATCGATAAGAGTAGCAAGGCTGATGTCCGGGCAAAATTAATTCCTACCACAAGGGTCACAATGGGTTGATCACCTGCTTGGCTTAATATTTTGATCCAAAGAAAGCCAGCCTCATAGTGCTGGCCCTACACTGTAATGGTAAAAGGGAACTGGATAAGAAAGAAAGAAAGTGAAGAATAGAGATAAAGATGGGGCAATAGAGATGAGTGAGTTTGTTCAATTTTTTCAATAAAACCTTGCATCGTAAGGAAAAACAGAGAAAAATGAAGAAATAAAAGTTATTCTTTCTTGTGTCCCCAGTGCCTCCATGTTTCAGCAAGTTGAACGAAATAAGAAACTCTGGAAAACCAGGTAAGATAGGAATTATTTTTAATTAGCTAAAGGTTGTTATTTATTTTTTTGTACAGCACTTCATCACAGGTTTCTCTTTCTCTCAACTCAAACTTAGTCATTAAGACAGTGGTGCATTTTAAGATAAAAAATATTATATCTCCTGAAGGAGAAGAGATATTACATAATTCATGAATAGTTCAGAGCTGGTTATAAATGATCAAAGAATTTCAAAATTTATCTCCATCATCTGCGTCATAATTTTCAATGGAACATTGCTGACTCAAATATTAAACAGTGATAGGTAAACAGTGTTGACCATTCAAAAAACCTTACACCGAAAGGTACTAAAAAGGTTATTGATAAAGAAAGAAAGGTAACAGTGTTGACCATTCAAAAAACCTTACACCGAAAGGTACTAAAAAGGTTATTGATAAAGAAAGAAAGGTAACCGTGTTGACCATTCAAAAAACCTTACACCGAAAGGTACTAAAAAGGTTATTGATAAAGAAAGAAAGGTAACCGTGTTGACCATTCAAAAAGCGATGTCAATCTCACGGAGAGTCTGGAAAGAATTATATTGTTTCCATTGGAGATCACTTATAAATTACAGTAACTTGGTAGAGTTGAGTAATCATCATTTTCCTTCATGTTTTTGAGTACCGTTCCGCTCAATTTTTTAAACTTTTTGTTGAAGATGGCAATGTAAGGGTTAATGAAACAAAGCTAAAGGGTTAGAATTTGTTATTTTTAATTGAACTTGTTTTTACTGTTTCGTATTTTAATGTGTCCTTGTTTGATATGTTGTCAGTGACCTACATGCCCCGTTGCGACAAGGAGGGCTACTACATGCATGAACAGTGCAAAGGACCTACCAAAGACCAGCGTGTGTGCTGGTGTGTGGATTACAATGGCAATGAGTACAAGGACACTGTCACAAATGGCCGTGCTCACTGCAGTGAGTTGTTGTATTTATGAATATATAGATATAGATCCATGTAGTATAAATGAAACACATGAAATAAATAGAGAGCGCTCAAAGTCTATGGACTGAGCTGCATAGAGTAGTAGAGGCACTTGCCTTTATTCACGAATACAGACACAGTGTTTCACCTTTGTATGTTCGTCAATGTGTTGGTTTATTTCTTGCCCAGTCCATAGGTGGAGTTCCCACTCGCATGAGTGCTGCTTACTTTGTTTTGTTATGGACACACCTGTATTCAGGTGTAGTGGTGGTGGTGGGGGGGGGGGGGTTGTAGAGAGTGGCAGGCGGGTGCCACCCATGGACTGCACGTCTTTCCTAGTGGTCTATGGGTGGCATCTAGTTACCTTTGATTTGTTTGGAGCAGTGTGGCGGGTGCGGAAATGACCTACCTATGTTGATAGAGCCCTAAAACAGCAAAAAACCAAACAAACAAATCCTAGTTTTCATTTCATGTTCCCTCTAACTTTATGTTCCGACTTCAAACAATTTGAAGTGAAGATGTAGACCCTGGTGGTAATGATAGCGAGTCTGATGGTCATGATTTTGACCTAAATCTTGAGCCCACTCATCTGGTATAACAAATCTGAGATACATTCCATGGCTTGTTGGGATGCCCAGGGAAATTACTGCATAATCTTTGTGACGGTAAGGTCTTAAGGGATCTTTGGTTTTCATGCTCTCATACACACTCTGATCACATCTGCAGCCTTGTCAAATCCTTTTAAGGGACTCTCCTGTTTTTGACTAATTTTTAAATTCGAAGTGTTTTTTACGTGAAAGCAAGATAAAAGATGACCACCTTAGTGTGGAAGGTCGACGGAAATCCAGTTGTTTGCTGATTGGCGCAATGTGGCAGAAAAGTGTAAAGAATTGATGGCGCAATGGCAGCATCTGTAGGGGGTGGTGTGGGGATATCAAAGGATGTAACTTTGTTGTAGGATTCGATTCACTTCATTTATAACCTCCAGGACAAAAGACCCTTGACTGTTGGAGCCTCTTGTTCTTTCTTTCTTCGTTCTTTATCAATAACCTTTTTAGTACCTTTTGGTTGATACACAAACTTTCGCCATTGATCCCTATTCAGTGACATCCTCTTTGCCTCTACAAACTTAGCCTAGATCATATTCCTTTTCCATGCATGAGTCGTCACCATGTAATCAATCCTTGAGTCGGGCATAGGAGATAACCCAACTGTTTCCTAGATAAGTGGTGGGGCTACCACCTCAGGGCCCCTTACCAGGCCCTATGACCTCTTGGTCTGGATCTTCATTTGAGGGCTTCCCAGTATGGTTGTACCTGTTTGGTATAGCCCTCAAAGTCATTATACCACTCCAGCCTCTCCACCACAACAAGGTGGGTCATAAAGGAGAGGTCTTTTTATGTTATGTGATGCATATCTACCTGTATATCTACCTTACACCGGAAGGTACTAAAAGGTTATTGATGAAAGAAGATGTATATCTCATTTTGTTTCCTTGCACTCTTTTGAAATTTTGTTTTCTATTCTTTGTCCGCAGGTAAAATTCAGAAGTATGGTCACAAAAAGACGGTGCCTCTTGTGTAATAGATATGTGGTTGATTGCCATCGAGCTACCACTACGCAACTTTTGTTTAAACAATGTTATTTTGAAAATATCTCCACCTTTTTTAATGGTATGAGAGTTGGAAAGCAAGAATCAAAAGTAATCAAAATATTAAGATCATGTTTTTAAACTTCAACAGTCCTTGTATAATTATGACTTTTTGAATTAAAACCTTTTTTTTTTTTTTTTTTTTTTTACTGCTTACAATATTTTTAAAATGTGCTGCTTACAACAATCCAAAGAATGATCTATTGCTAACAATCGGAAAAAAAAAAGATGTGCTGCTTACAACAATCCAAAGAATGATCTATTGCTGACAATCGGAAAAAAAAAAGATGTCCTGCTTACGACAATCCAAAGAATGTTTTACTGCTTACAATTTTTTAAAAAGATATGTGCTTCTTACAATTAAGAATGGTGAAATTACATACAACTTGTTTTAATTTAAGCTTTTAATGTGCTTACCCGCTTTAAGTACTTAAATTTACGCCTATACATATATTGAAATGAATTTGTGAACTCTTTTCTTTTCTGGACAATTTTATATCTGCATGACAATTTGCCAAAGCTTCATTGACTTACGATCAGTGATTACTATTCCTTACATCATGACCATACTACGGCTACACTATATTTGTACATAAATTGGAATTGTCTGATCTATGCATTGAGATTTATGCATCAGCCTTGTATTGTACAGGCAAGAACCATGATTGACATTTTACCCCATGACTATATAACCTTCCAAACTTTTAAAAAACCATCACAGGGTTCATTCCACTTATATTATTATTTTCTAATTACATCGTTAACAAAAAAAAGAAAAAAATATCATCAGGATTTGAGATTATATAATATACTTTATTCCATCGGTGTTATAGTTCAGATATCTGTTGGCTTTTGTATTATTCAAGCAATGAACTGTTTGGTCTTCCAATCATACTGCTGTTTTTTGTTTGTTTGTTTGTCCCCCCCCCCCCCTTTCTATGTGAGCTAATGAGCCTTGTTATCAAAATATGCTGCTAATTCCATCAAAGTTTCTATTTCTTTTTTTTTTTAAAGAGTTTTTTTTTTTCTTCTTTCCGTATTTAAAAAAAAGTTAAGAGCATTACTCTTCTGTTTATAATTTACACTACATCAAATGATCTAGACGAACAGACTACAGACAGGCATATTACCTAAGACCTGGCAGACATTATGTTGTTTACATCACAAGCAAATTATAGAATCCCCGTATGTGGTACACAACTGTAATGTCGAGTTTACACAATTAATTTTCTCTTGGTTGTTGACATAAAACGATTGATATGATATACAATATAAATTTATTTAGTGATGAAAATGTGACATTTAAAAACAATGAAAACAATTTCAGGTTGTGATATTCCCCAAATTACGTTGTATTCAGTTTTTGCCATACCTATTAACATTTTGGCCAAGGGAAATTATTTTTGTAAGGGTTTAAAAACTAGTCAATTTTAAACATCAAAATTTTTGTGATCTAAGGTGCTTTTTATGGTCTTGAAAGGACGCTCCGTATTTACAATGATTTGAAGTCTTATTTATGAGACACTTCTTTGAAAAGGCAATAGGTGAGCACTGGTTGACCTTTGTATTCATAGACGAACAACGAAGTTATTTATATCTATTTATATATACAAATTTATACCCAAGGTTCTTCCTACATTATCTTCCTGCATTACTTATTTTCCCTTGTTTTTTAATTGTCTCGATCGTATTTTTGATTCAGAATCATTCCTTTTCATTTCAAAATTGAAAATCATTATTGTAAAAATAAAAGTAAATGCTTCCATTTCATTCCAAAACAAGCTAGACCGAAACAGCAATATTATGATTTGCATTCCATTTTTATGATGAGAACGTGTACTTAATTTTACCACTGTAACATGTTCAAGATCCTCCCCTTTATTATATAATAGGATAAAATGTGTTCTTTATTACTTTTATCTACCGTAGAATTTTTAGAAATGAATTGTTATGCAATCTGTTTTTAGATAGAAATGATTGAACTTAGAGCAGGTAAAATTTGTGGCTTTTTTTATTTCTGTCCAATGAAGTATGATTCGAATGTGTGTGTTCCACAATGTGTTTGCTTATCTGGTTAGCATTCCTTGAAGGTACTGGTACTGATAGCGAAATGGATAGGCTGATAATGATGGAATCGCAAAATGCAAAGATTTGACCCCATGTTCGACTGTGAATGCACCGGATTGCCATAACTTGATGTCGTTCGGACAGTGGAAAAGAGATCAACACATTCGTGGTTTTTTTTTACTTTTTACGTTGCTTAGTTTTACGCCCTTGGCAACAAACACATTATAGGTCATATCAAAGGCATGACCTCAAATTTATAGTCCATCTTCGATTGGACTTGATTCCATATGGAATCCACAGGGTCAGAGCTAAGAAACTCAAGAAAGCTCAAAGGGAAAAATCCCAACACCTCCGTAAGGATTCGAACCCAGTACCTTTTGCTCACAAAGCGAAGCGTTACCACTAAGCCACGACAACTGGGAGACGCCCTTATCCGAACCCTGACTTAGTTACAGAGAACGCAGAAGAAAAACAAAAATGAAAGTAAACTCCAGACGAAAACTGTCAGGGACCCGATGTGGAGCGAAACCAACAACCCTTCGCACAACAGC
This sequence comes from Tritonia tetraquetra, assembly GCA_030265355.1. Taxonomy (NCBI): domain Eukaryota; kingdom Metazoa; phylum Mollusca; class Gastropoda; order Nudibranchia; family Tritoniidae; genus Tritonia; species Tritonia tetraquetra. The sequence goes on along the minus strand of JARBEQ010002346.1, from coordinate 8,701 downwards.
CCCTGGTGCTATGTATGCCAGCTGCTGAATATTACTGTCCGGTATGGACACGACGATGACGATCGGTGCACAGCAGATGGGTTGATGTTGCTTTTAACTATTTACCATACTTGACGACTAATCACTGGCTGTGCCCGATCCACACCAGCCCAAGATCTCTGGTATTGCACCACCAACAGTGAGAAGACGGATCATCTCTTTCTTCTTTCTTATCCAGTTCCCTGTTGCCATTACAGTGTAGGGCTCGCTCCATGAGGCGGATTTATTCTGGATCAAGATATTAGGCCGAGTAGGTGATCAGCCCAGAGTGACTTTTTGCGTTAGGAATTAATTTTCCCCGGACAGCGGCCTTTCGGCCTACTCTTCTCGATTTTCAACTGCCAAGGGTTCTTTAACGTGCACACGGGACCTCCGAATTTATCGGCCGTCTCCGATACGATTAGCATCAGGGGAGTGGCAAATAGGTTTATATGGTAACAGGGAACTGTATAAGAAAGAAATATCTTATGGATGTTATGCATATAAGCACACATACTATAATGGAGTTAAGGGTGAAAGGCTTTATTTGGAGGGCTCTAAAATTCTGAAAGTATGTTCATGGCATTCAACTCGTCTTATTGTGACACGTGGGATGATATGATAATGTTGGTGTTCCTCAGATAAAACAGTGTTGATATTCTGAGAGGAAAAATAACTGTTGCAGTCCGTTGGATGACGATGATGGTGACAAAATAAAATCCAAACTTAGAGAAGCTTTGGCCAATGAGTGAAGAACGTGACATGACTGGAAACGACGCTAAAGGACAGAGATAGTAGAGCGCTGAATTCATCAACGAAGCACAGGAAACAACTTGTGATCCTGTGAAAAGGAAAAGGATGTTAAATATGACATGATATTTATATAACATCATAATCTTGTGACATTCTAATTGACCCCAAATCACAAAGTTCTTAAAAAACACGCTAAAAGTTGGTCCCCAAAACAAATTGAATATCACGTCTATCAAGTGCGAAGATCTTTTATTATAGATTATACACAATTCATATTAATTCCTACCAAAGAACATACAATGACCGATCCGTCCCGACCGTTTTGTGTGTCGGTCGTTTTCTGGTCGTGCCGTTTCTGTGCACGCGTGTCCACGGCATCCGAAACGACCCGACCAGTTTTGTATGACTAACCCGTGTTGTGTAGGACACGTGTCGTAGTTGTGTTATTGCACTAGCCCGTGTTGTGTAGGACACGTGTTGTAGTTGTGTTATTGCACTAGCCCGTGTTGTGTAGGACACGTGTTGTAGTTGTGTTATTGCAATGCATGGTGTGGTCGTTGAACTTCTATGAAATTATTTTATGAAATGCAAGTTACATAACTCTGCACAAATTGCTATCTTACTAATTAATTGCAACATTTGTTTCCCTTGCTCGGTTAAAAAATATATTTTTCCCACCCTCATTCTTTTAAATTTTAGTTTCGGTGGCAATTTTTGGTGGTTCTCTACACTCGCCAGGTCAAAGGAGGGTTTCCAGTTTTGGCAGTTTTCCTGACAAATTCCTGAACTCTGTAATTTTTCTCATCAGCACTGAAATTTTGATTTGGCATGTTGACATTTACTTTTCTTGGTACTTTCCTGGCAGTTTTCTAAAATTGTTTGTTTGTTAGAGCGAACCCCATTAATACCACAGAGCAGTGTTGCGGCCAACCCCATGATCAGCCATAAAAGGCACACAAGACACCCGGTATACATACGGGCACCCCGACCACCAAGCATGGCCTAATCCAGGTTTGTAAATCCTTTGGATTAAAGAATTTAAGACAAGCAGGTGATCAGCCCACTGCGTCCTACACTCTTTATTGACATCATGAATAATACACTGGGCAGTATAAATCATAATCAAGGTCAATAAAAAGAAATTAATGTAGCCCTTGTGGTCACCTCCTCAGCTTGTAAGAACTGAGAGAATTTGACACGTTGGACATATTTTGGTAACATCATATTTTTAAAAAGACTTTACGCGACAAAAAAATCAATTTTTTACAAAACAATATTTTACTAATTTTGCCGTTGAAATGATGCCTTAAACATTGTTCAAAGGGCCCAACTGCTCACATAATGATAGAGAATCAATAAGTAATGTTCAACGCTCTAATTCTTATGTGACTCTTCGATCAATATAAAATCAAATTCGGCGGTAGAAGAAACTAAAATTTGGCAGTTTAAAAAAAAATCTCAAATGGCAGGTTTTTTGTGTGTGTGCCTGATTTGGCATGACAGTGGGAAAAACCCCTCTGAAAACCCTGTTAATAAATTATTTTTCCGTCTGTACGAGTTCTGTCAGAGGTGGACTATATACAGGAAGTCCTGCCTTTGGAATAATATTCAAGTGTTGAAAAGGACATAAATCCGATACCTTTAAACTTTACACTGCATGCGTTCAGAAACGTATCATCAATAAATGCACAAAACGGCTGCTCATACGTGTTAATCAAAAGTTTCAGTGTCAGTTTATTGCTTTAAAAAAGCGGCAGGCAGGCCTTCGCGTCAAGGGTAGTACCAATGATACTATATTATACATACTGCAGTCGAGTCCACTTATAACGGCCTCGGCTGTAACAGGAACTTGGATAATAACAGGGGCAAATCAAATCGCCGTTTGACATCTATATAAGTTTAAGTATAAAAAACCTGTGCTATAGCAGTGCTCAATTAGCGCAAACTCGGCTGTAACAAGGATTCCACCGCTTGTAAAGTTGCAATCCGCCTAAGCTCAATACACAAACACGCACGCACATACACTACACATACACCCCATTGGCATTGTCTCAATGCTGTACTGTAACGTGGTCAAGAGAGTCTAATTGGGGTTATGGCAAGAGGGGGAGGGGAGGGCTAGATCATCATGCGGTGCGGCTGTCACTGGCTAGACACAGTGACTGCGCGTGGTGAACGCGTGTGCTGTCATTGTGATGCCAACTGACTAGGACTGGTGTGTTTTGGATATAACAGGACTTGCTTATAACGGGGAAAACCTGCTGGTCCCATCAGTCCTGTTATATCCAAGTGTGACTGTATATACATAATCATTGGCAGTACCACACCGACGATTTTGTGAAATATATAGCAAATTGAAGAATACCACACCGCGAAGTGCCATCATAACCACATATGGGTACATACCAGGGTTACCAGATAGTTTTTGCTCAACATGCCAAACAAATAAGTTTTAAAAATGCCAATTGGTGTAAAAGAAAATGTCACATTTCCCTCCCCTATGATTCAAAAGTGAAATAAAGGGGGGCGGCGGCATAATAATAATGTAATATTATTTTTGTCGAATGGCTAACGATCTTCACGAAAATGAAAAGTGAAAAAGGAAAAGTGAAAAAGGAAGCTCTATGTAAAAGCCGCCTTACCAGGTTTACCAGATAGTTTTCGCTCAACATGCTAAGCAAATGATTTTAAAAAAAATTGCCAGTTGTCATGAACAGATTTTACGTTTCTCTTTGGTTCTAAATTTCATCAACTAACCACCTGCTGTTGTATTTTGTGTTTTCATTTACTATTCATTTGTCTACTCAAAAAATGTAATAAAGGAGGGGAAAGAGAAAATTGTCCTAAACATGCCAACATGCAGACTCGTCAACAATCGCTCTCTCCATCCACAATCCGCCAGTAGAATAAATCGCCAGCACATTTTGGTTGAATTTGATAGTCTGGAAGAATTCAAGAGCACAATGCAAACACTTAAGCTGTGGTTGTAAGCGGATACGCTGTAAAACTTGCGGTAATACACCAGATGTGGAATGCAAGAAACGAAAAGAAGAAGAATGCCAACAGGCTTTAAAAAATGCCAGATTTTGGGAATTTGGCATTAAAATGCGAAGCTGACAACGCTGGTACATACGGCTGTCTTTCTTTGACAACATAATGGAGGCTAGCATCGCTCCCTACGTGACCCTACACAGGCCAGATAGCCCAATGTACTTCCGGTTTTGTTATGGGCTGGTGTCTACGAGTTGCTAGGCACGCTGCGATCAGGATGAAAAATGATTGGCTATTGATAAGGGATGAGGTGGAGTTGAGGGATTATTATTATTATAAGAAACTATTGCAAATAATATTCCATAGCTAAACTTTTTTAGAATGGGAAAGGAAAGACCAAAGTCCAAGAGGAAGTTAGAGAAGCTTGTGAAGATGATGAACTGGAAGATTCGATGTCGTGAGGAGTGATTACGATCATGATGGAACACCAAAAATATCGTCTACTCCACCACAAATTGGTTTGAACTTGTACAAGTGAAGTAAGACAAAATATTATATTATAACGAAAGAGAAATACATATTTCAAAATGATTTCCTGTCAATAGACATGAAAATGGAGCAGGCACTGCAGAGAAATGTATCAAAAGGAAGGGGTGATTCAACTTTACCAATAAAACGCCAGAGATCAGAAACATGAAAGGCCTCAAGTAGGTATCGAACCGCAAACGGCAACAAGGGTGTCGGATAGCGAGGCGTTTTACCGAATGAGAGTCAGCAACACCAAGAAACATTGACGGAGGTACAGTTGGTATAAAGTATCTATCAATTCTTACAAAATGCGTATCAGGAGGCCAATTCAATGCGCAGACACCCGTGCATATTTGCAACCCATTGTCAACCAATGAGAGAGCGGCTTGATTTTAACCGCCACTTGGGTCATTTTGCTAGCTCATTTCCAAATAGCGGGTCCCAGTGGCGCAGAGGTACGGTTCTCGCCTCTGAAGCGAAAGGTACCGGGTTCGAATCCCGGCAGCGACACTGCCGGGTATTTTTCTCCTTGAAACTCGGTGAAAACCTATTAGCCACTCCTCTGATCCTATTCAGGTAGTTGGGATCAAGAACCTAGTCCTATCGGAGACGGACAATACATTCGGAGGTCCCGTGTGCACGTAGCGCACGTTAAAGAACCTTTGGCAGTTTAAAACCGATAAGAGTAGGCCGCTAGGCCGCGGTCTGGGCAAAATTAATTCCTACCACAAAGGTCACAGTGGGTTGATTACCTGCTTGGCTTAATACCGTGATCCAGAGAAATCCAGCCTCATGTTGCTGGCCCTACACTGTAATGGTAACAGGGAACTGGATAAGAAAGAAAGAAAGGCGTCCGACAAAGAGGTTCAGGTCGACACATCTAAACAAAATCTATACATTATATTCAAAGGGAATTTTATTTTACTAGGCTTTTTTTTCACTCGAAGTATGTTTAAACTTTAGGGTTCAGGGTCACGGAACAAATGACTCTGCATGTGGAATGAAACAGCTACGTAGTGCTAATAGAATATTCACAGAGACTATTTACACCAAATAACCTCGCCCATTTCTTAGAGGTCCAGAGTTGAGTGCTTTGTCCATTCAGGAATACAAAAAACGGGAAAAAAATTACCGCATAGTAATCATTGGTGTGCCTATTGTGGGGGGAGAGAGAGGGAGAGAGAGAGAGAGAGGGGGAGAGAGAGAGAGAGAGAGAGAGAGAGAGAGAGAGAGAGAGAGAGAGAGAGAGAGAGAGACTATTTTTATTTGTTGTAAGTGTGTCTCCGCAATGATATCATTGTAAAGTGCATGGAGCATGACCTAGTCATGAATCATGCGCTATAGAAATGCTATGCATTATCATTATCATCATTATTATTTTCTAAACCTCTGTCTACCGTCGAGTTCTGGCGTTGTGCCTCCCTCTCCTCCCCCTCCTCCATACCCCATCACGTTCCTTTTGTTTTTCAGTCAGTACAGTCTGTCCAGGCTCTGTGCACCCACAACAGCTCTGGTTGGTTGTTTCTTACGCAATTCCCTTTGCTATATGCTTTTTGTCGTATTTGTTGTTTGTTAGCTGAAGAAGAGTTATGCCCGAAACGTTCTGTGTAATTTTGTATTGTCCATTTGGAGGTTGTACATTTTCTTTACTTTTTTACCTGTATAATGATATAGTAATGTGCACTAACACCCACCCCCCCCCCCCCCCTCAATGTAGACCATAATAATACATGGATGCATAATGATTAAATGCAAACCACTCGTTATTCTTTGATTTTCATTATATACATTTACATACAGAAAATCCATACCAAATTGTACTGAATAGATTCATAAATATCACACATGCCATAAAATAAATATGATATTATGAGAATGTAGGCCCACGTGAAGTTATTGATCGAAACTTGTATTGATCTTTCTGTACTGGAATTCATTATCCGTGTCTTACAACCGTAGGCCATAATTGGGAAGATGCATGTCCTTAACAACTTTATCCTACTTTGCTAATGTATTGCTTTACATTTTTTTATTTTCCTCAACTGTGTAAATATCACGCTTGCTTGCTGTTTGTTTGATCGAACCTCATTAATACCACAGAGTAGTGTTGGGGGCCAGACCTATATTCAATCACGAAAGGCATACAAAACAGGATACTTGCCATGCATGCAGGCACCGACCACCAAACATGACTGAACACATAGCCGGAAATGCTTTGGATCAGCGAGTTTCAGACAAGCAGATGACCAGCCCACTGTTTTATAACTATTTAATGGCACCATGAGCAGTATTAATCTCAGAAAGGCCAATAAACAAATCACTGTTAGCTCTTGTGGGTACCTCCTCAGCTAGTTATTTTTTTAAAAATCGTGAGTTTCTTGCACTCGAGGCAATACATGTTATGCTGCATCTTCTTATTTCTCTGTTCATGTCTCCATTGTAATACGGTGTTTTCCCTTGATATTCGAAACGGCTAATAATATACCTTGCTTTCTTTATAAATGATGTATGTTTGTTTGATCGAACCCTATTAATACCACAGAGCAGTGTTAGGACCAGCCCTACATTCAGCCATGAAAGGCAAACAAGATACCCACCATAAATGCAGACACCCCGGCCACCAAACATGAATGAACACAGAGCCGAAAATTCTATGGATCAAAGAATCTCAGACAAGCAGGTGATCAGCCCACTTTGTATATATGAATAATAATATAACAAATCATGCTTTCATTGTTTCCTGGCTTCTTATGAAGGCGATTGTACGTCAGGTAGAGCATAGTTTGAATCTGATCACCTTTCATGGGAGTGTGAAACGATGCTATGATATTGATCGTTTTGAAGTTGTTGGCCATATGCCGTTCAACCACGACAACAAAGCGCTTGGTATATTTACTGTTACACATTTTCTTCGGCCCCTTCTGTAATGAGTTCTGAGCAAAGCTCCCACAGGCTGGATGGTGGCCACGGCTCCTATTTAGAGGGTCATTTTGAACGGGTGATCTCCACTTTTACAAGGGCCTCATTGTCCACCGTAGCTCGTCCAGCATGTTTCAGGCCAAAATCCTGACAGGGTGACCTCCACTTTTAAAAGGCCCTCATTGCCCACCGTACCTCGTCCAGCATGTTTCAGGCCAAAATCCTGGCAGGGTGACCTCCACTTTTACAAGGGCCTCATTGCCCACCGTAGCTCGTCCAGCATGTTTCAGGGTGACCTCGATACCGGTTATTTTTCATAATGGCATGTTGTCAATGTTAATTACTACCTTATTATCTTTGGTAACATACATATCATTTAAGTATTCCCTCCATGCATTGATTTCTCTTTCTAATTCTCTTTCAATGTATTTAATTTTTGTCTTTGATCGTTTAGTTGTATTTTGGTTTGTAGAAAATGCCCCGGCATCTCTTTTGTTATCATGAGATATATCAGTTACGTTGCAAATTATTTTTTGACTACACCTTTCTTTCTTTCGGACAGTCAATTTTTAAATATTATGTTGCTTTATTCTGATTATGTATTCCATGTATGTTTCATACCCTCTTGTTTTAGTGTTAAAATCAATATTATCAACATCTTCATCATCATCATCATCATCACCACCACCATCATCATCATCATCACCATCATATTATTATTATTATTATTATTATTATTATTATTATTATTATTATTATTATTATTATTATTATTATTACTATTATTATTATTATCATTATTATCTTCGTCGTCGCCACCACCACTATCATTATTATCATCACCACCACCACCATCATAGTCTTCATCATCATTTTCATCTTCATCATTATCATCATCGTGGTCATCGTCATCATCACCATAATCACCATTATCATCGTCATGGCCACCATTATCATCATCATCATCATCATCATAATCATCGCCAGCATCAATATCCTCAACATAATTCGTCATCATCACCATTATCAACATCATGATCCTCATCACTTTTCTCATCACCCATCCCTCCCTTCTACAATACATGCCAAGGACTCCACATTTCCAATTCGTGGTGTACCCTCCCCAAGTGTCCTACTGCCATAATAGCATCCCTTCCTTTTTATTCCCATACAATCCAATCACGTAGAGATCTTCACACGTCTACAGACCTCTTTTCATCGCCACGTCACATGACTTTCAAAAAAGTCTTTGATCGTTTAGTTTTGTAGAAAATGCCCCGGCATCTCTTTTGTTATCATGAGATATATCAGTTACGTTGCAAATTATTTTTTGACTACACCTTTCTTTCTTTCGGACAGTCAATTTTTAAATATTATGTTGCTTTATTCTGATTATGTATTCCATGTATGACTACATTGGTTGTCTCAACAATTTTCGCCCATCGATCCACTACACGTTCGAAATCTCCGACACTGCTGTGGTCTTTTTGGA